>SMOI01000285.1:0-39936 GCA_008000375.1 Poteriospumella lacustris
GATAGGGACCGAACTGTCTCACGACGTTCTGAACCCAGCTCACGTACCACTTTAATCGGCGAACAGCCGAACCCTTGAAATCGTCTTCAATTCCAGGATGTGATGAGCCGACATCGAGGTGCCAAACGGTCTCGTCAATATGGACTCTCGGAAACCATCAGCCTGTTATCCCCGGCGTACCTTTTATTCGTTGAGCGATGATTATCTTACGTTAAATCACCGGATCACTATGACCGACTTTCATCCCTGTTCGATTTGTCAATCTTACAGTCAAGCGAGCTTTTGCCATTACACTCTTCGGTCTGTTAAACCTGAGCTCGCCTTTGTACGCCTCCGTTACTTTTTAGGAGGCGACCGCCCCAGTCAAACTACCTCTCATAAGCTGTCTTTTAAAAAATTAGTTGAAACAAATAAACAGAGTGGTCTTTCACCTATCGCTTTTACGCTCCCACTTAACACTTACACAGCTTATTTATTTTAACAACTTAAAATCATAGTAAAGGTGCACGGGGTCTTTCCGTCTAACCGCAAGAAACTCGCATCTTCACGAGTATTTCAAATTCACCAAGTCTATATTGGAGACAGTGAAGAAATCGTTACACCATTCATGCAGGTCGGAACTTACCCGACAAGGAATTTCGCTACCTTTGGACCGTCAGAGTTACAGCCGCCGTTTGCTGGGGCTTAATTTCGATGCATATACATCTCCACATTACCTTACAGCACCGGGCAGGTGTCAGTCTCTATACTTCTTCTTTCGAATTTGCAGAGACTTGTGTTTTTGTTAAACAGTCGTTTCTTCTTCTTTAGTGCCAACATTCTTGGCGTTAACCAAGATGTCACTCCTTCTCCCGAAGTTACAGAGTTAATTTGCCGAGTTCCTTCAATATAGTTTTCTTGATCGCCTTAGTATGTTCTACTTATCCACCTGTGTCGGTTTAGGGTACGATTGTCTATCAAAGAAGTGAGTGCTATTTCCAGAGAGTCCAGCCAGAACACTCCGTTTGTCCTCATGACTTCAGGGTCACTACGATCGCATTCTGAATTTACAGACTCTGTCACAACTCACACAAAACCCATCAGATTATACTTTTGTAATTTTCCTTAGGGATCGTTTTAATATTAACAAGTATGTTTAGCATGTTCTTGTATACCTTGGATTTCCGGCGACAATGATTAAACATTGTTTTAGCTACTAATACCAATATGCTCGCATCAAATTTAGCAATTAACTTTTTCAAGTTAACTTTATTAATATTGATCGTTCTGCTACCAAAGTAATATAAATTACTTTTTAAAAATTCGGTAATGATTTTAGTCTCTATAAATCTTCGAGGCAAAAAAGTTAGATTAATGAGCTGTTACGCTTTCTTCAAAAGATGGCTGCTTCCGAGCCCACTTTATAATTGTGAACACTTTTTAACACTCTTATCACTTAAATCATATTTAAAGACCTTATTTTTTAATCTGGGCTGTTTCCCTCTCGATAGTGAACCTTAGCGCTCACTATCTGACTCCACAAAAAAAAGAGTTAGTATTCGTAGTTTTTCATAACTCAGTAAGGCTAATGCCCCCCTCCTTACAAAAGAGCTCTACCCCTTAACTTTCTTATTTGTAGGCTATACTTAAATATATTTCGCAGAAAATCGGCTATAACTGAGTTTGATTAGCCTTTCACCCCTAACCACAAATCATCCCAATCTTTTTCTACAGACACGGGTTCGGCCCTCCAAGCACTATTGCTAGTGACAAATTTCAGCCTGTTCATGGTTAGATCACTCAGCTTCGGATCTTACTATTGTAACTAAAAGCGCGTTTTAACACTTAGGTTATTTTTATCTTGTTATTAAATTCGCTACAAAAGTAAACTTATTGGTCCATTATGCAAAAGGTACGCTGTCACCAAGAATTAAATTCTCAGCTCCAACAGATAATATGTAATAAATTTCAAGTTCTTTTAAACCTTATAAAAGTTCTTTTTCACCTTTCCCTCACGGTACTTGTTTACTATCGGTTATCAAAAATTTTTAGTTTGAGGGAAATTCCTCTTAAAAATGACAAATTTAGCATAATTCGTCATAAAATTAACGTAGTATTTATTAACGTATGTTTACAGGACTCAGACCTTCTATGGATGATTCAAGTGACGTTTGATAATACTACAAAACTTATTTGCTTTCGCTCACCGCTACTGACAAACTCTCGGTTGATTTTTACAAAAGGTTACTATAATGTTTTACTTCACCTTGTTTGTTAAGTCTTAAGTCTTATTAGATTTCTCTTATGAGTAACAAAGTCTTCATCGAGCTATTGCTCTCTTACTTTATTATTGCAATTCACAACTCTATATTTTTTGATACCTAGGTATCCCTTTATTACATTTAAATATTTATTTTAAAAAAAAGACAAAGTATAAAAACTTTAATTTAAGTTTAGATACAAGCAACTCGTAGTTGCTCGGCCTGCTATGCTTCCCAAAAACAGTATTTCATAGCTCTTAAGTGATAAATAATCACAATTTTGCAATTAATGATTTAAATCATTCCTAAGACTTTATCAAATTTATGGCTAACCATTTTTTAAAGATAATTAAAGCTACAACTAGTGTAGATTTAATGCATCATTTAAATAGATTGAGATTAGAACGCTAAATACGAAAGACTGTATTAGCGCAACCCCTAATTCTAAACCGAATAGTGGAATTAAAATTAGTAAAGGTACTAAGTGAACAATAAATAATCCACCACTTGCAGTAACTAACGCGAACGCGAATCCTGCAATTACTTTTAATAAAGTATGTCCAGCCATCATATTAGCGAAAAGTCGAATTGACAAGCTAATTGGTTTAAAAATATAAGAAATAAATTCAATCGGAACTAATAAAAAGGCAAGCCCAATAGAAGTTCCTGGAGGTAAAAATAATGAAAACATTTTCATTCCATGTTTTCTTGCACAAATAATATTAATACCTATAAACACAGATAAGCTTACAGCAAAAGTAACAATTAAGTGACTTGTTAATGTAAAGCTATAAGGAACTAGTCCTGTTAAATTAATGATTAAAATTCCAAAAAAAACTGTAAACACTAAAGGAAAAAAACGTTGTGCTTCTTTACTTTGAATGTTGTCAGTTACTAGTGATAAAATTAGTTTATAAATCGACTCAACAACAATTTGCCATGAATTTGGAATAATTTTATATGTTCCATCTTTTGACTTAAGTGCCTGAGTAAATAAAACTACAATAAATAACATAACTCCCATGATAATGGTAACATTAGTGATTGATAAATCAATTGCTCCAAATCTTAAAGGAATTACTGGAATTACTTGAAATTGTTCAAGTGGACTTAACATAATGATATTTTTTAGCATACCCTATATTTTATTTTTTTATATTAATTTGTATATGTTGATTTTTGGATTAAGATCCCCACCAATAAATAGTGATGAATAAAAATAGCCAAACCACATCAACGAAGTGCCAGTACCAAGCTGCAGCTTCAAATCCGAAATGATGCTCTCTTGTAAAGTGGTTGAAATACACTCTAAAAAGGCAAACAGTTAAGAAACAAGTTCCAATGAAAACATGGAATCCGTGGAATCCTGTTGCCATATAAAAACTTGCTCCATAAACACTATCAGAAATACTGAATGGTGCAGTAACGTACTCGTAGGCTTGTAGACCAGTGAAGATCACAGCAAGTCCTACTGTTACAAGTAAAGCTTGAATTGCCTGATCCTTAGACCCTAATACTATTGAATGATGAGCCCAGGTTACAGATGCTCCAGAGCTTAAAAGAATAATAGTATTTAGTAATGGAATTTGCCATGGATCTAATGTTACGATAAAAGCTGGTGGCCACACACCCCCAATTGCAGGGCTTGGGTTAAAGCTTGAATGAAAAAAAGCCCAAAAGAATGCTACGAAGAACATTACCTCTGAAACGATAAATAAGATCATACCCATTTTTAGACCTGTTTGAACAGATGTAGTATGTTGACCTTCTAATGTTGCTTCTCTAATAATATCTCTCCACCAACAGTACATCATGAATAGAATCATAACGAAACCGAATTGTAGTAGAAAAAAACCAGTAGAGTAACCATGCATGTATAATACACCCCCAAAGGTTAGCATTAATGCAGAAAATGCTGAAACCATTGGCCATGGACTTGGATCAACTAAATGAAAACTATGTTTTTGATTATTTCTCATAATAATTTTTATATAAAATTGAATTTAAATAGGCTCAAGTGGACTTGAACCACTGACCTTACGCTTATCAGGCGTATGCTCTAACCACTGAGCTATGAGCCTAATCTAGTAACATTGATTACTAGAAAGTACATCAGATGTAAGCGTTCTATTAAAAATTTCTTTAATTTGCATGTTTTAAGTGTAAAATCTTAAAAAAATTTAATTATATACATGTTTGAGTAAAACTTAGTTAACCTTAATAACTTGATAAAGTTTAAAAAGTTTTAACAGTTATACATTACCATCGATAGTGTGTGTTCGATTTGTTTTTTTCAGCTTGAACTAAAACAAGGTCACGCTCAGCAACTGATTTTGATGTCTTGCTTTTTAAAAGCCCTAAAAGTTCTTGTGTCAACTTAGCTTCTGTACTAATTCGAGAATCTCCACTAGCATTTAGAACTTTTGAAAGTTTTTGAACAATCAAATAGTTTCTACGGCTAGCGTTAACAGGAACAGGAACTGTATGAACATTTCGTCTTATTCTAACACTTCTAATTTCAACAACAACACCAAGATAATAAGCTACTTTTTGTAAAATTTCCATAGATTTGTCATCTAAAGAAATTGAGGCATTAGTTAAAGCTTTGATGATAATACTTGTAGATCTGTTTTTTTTACCGTTTTTTGTAAAATAACCTACAAGTTTTGTATAAATATTATTTTGCTTTTTGTTTTTTAGCTCCATACTTTGATCTTGAGGTCTTCCTATTTTTTACTTCTTTAAAATCGTACTTTCCTCTAACACAATGATACTTAACTCCAGGTAAGTCTGGAACTCTTCCACCGCGCATAAGCACTACAGAATATTCCTGTAAAGAATGTCCTTCACCTGGTATATAAGATTCTACAACTTTTTTATTGCTCAGACGTAACTTTGCAACTTTTCTAATTGCAGAATTTGGTTTTTTTGGAGTTCGAGTAAAAACTTTAACACAAACACCTTTTAATTGAGGATTACTCATTAAAGCAGGTGTTTTGCATCTTCTTTCTTTTTTTACTCTTTTGTAACGGGTTAAGATTTGTCTTAATCTACTCATAAATAAAAAATAACAAATTCTTGAGTGGGAATCGAACCCACTACCCGCTGGTTAACAGCCAGCTGCTCTACCGATGAGCTATCAAGAAAATATATATTTCTTTAGTTTAAATTAATAAATTACATCAACACCCATAGATAGAAGTCTTAAATATTTAGTATATCTAAGGCTTGCATCTAATCCAGAAAATACGCGAGTTCCTAAAAAAGTATCTTGATCTGAAATTAAAACTACTGAATTACATGGAGAAGATTTATACCCTCCGTCAAAAGTCTTTAAAAAGCTTTTAGTTGTTACTACTACAGCTTTACTCATACTTCCTTTTTTTACTTTAAGTAAATCAGGGTCTCCTTTTTTAATTTTTTTGATGGCAATTTTAATAACATCACCAACTTTGGCATAACGTCTCCTATACCCTTGATACATGTGAATACAAGCACCGATTTTGGCACCTGAGTTATCAACTACCCTTACGATTGTTCCTTTTTGAATCATAATTAATTTACCAACTTGATTTTGAAGCGTTTGAAATTTTTTTATCTCGAATCAATTCTTTAATTTTAATTCTTGAAATTCCAGCTATTTGTAATGAAGATCTAGATCTTCCAGTTAAAACACAACGTTTTACTAATTTGGTTTTACTAATAGTTTTTTTGTATTTTTTAAAAAGAAAATCAAACCAACTTTGTTTTGAATCCATAGAATGAGTTTTCTCATTTAAGACTTTTCTAAAAACATAAACAACAACTTTTTGGTTTAATTCTTGATTTAAATACTTGTTTCTTAAAATTTTATCTTTTACTACTAACGATTTCATAAATTACTCCCAATCTAGAGCACCAACTTCTAGTGCGTAATAATATCCAGCTAACAGCTCAACAATAAAATCAGCCATACCCCAGAAACCTTCTAAATTCAGACAACTTAAAGAAACACACCAAGGAAAAAAATAAACAGCTTCTAGATCAAAGATTATAAATAGAATCGCTACTATATAGAAACGAACGTCAAAAACGTTTCGTGCATCTTCATATGGATCAAAACCACACTCATAAGCAGAAACTTTTTCTACATCAGGTGATGAATCACTTAAAAAATATGATAAAAAAATAATAATGCAGGAAAGCACTATTGCAAATAGTACTAAGATTCCTACTTTAGCTAATTCATTATGAAATAAATACATTATTTTGATTATAAAAAATTGAGTTTACGGAAAAGACGGGATTCGAACCCGCAACATTTAGCGTGACAGGCTAATACTCTAACCATTAAGCTACTTCTCCTTAAAAAATAGACGACAGCGGACTCGAACCACTAACATTTTCGTTGTAAGCGAAACGCTCTACCATTGAGCTAGTCATCTTTAAAATATAAAGGAAATCTCTTTTAATTAAAAAAAGATAGGAATTTGTCAGAACGAGATAATTGACGATTTGGTAGTTGCTGACCTTTTTTAGTATTACTAAAAGTTAAAGTTAACACTACAGAACCTAATAAGGCAACAAGTAAAAGTAAACCGGCAATTAAAAAGCATTCTAAATAATAATTATATAAAACTTGACCTAATACTTGAATATTATCTAATTGATCAACTAAATATAAATTATTGGTTAAAGTGGTATAAGAAAAAACATCATTTGTTTTATAATTAATGATTACAAAAACAAAGTATAGAATAGAACTTACTAAACAGAACTTGTATAATCTTTTAGGATATAAAAAAGAATCTGTTTTTGTACCAGTTTCTGGATAGCTTTTTACATTTAGCATCATAATTACGAATAGGAATAAAACCGCGATAGCTCCAACATAAATAATAATTACAGTAATTCCAAAGAATTCTGATAAAAAAGTCATTAGTAAGATACCACTTGTAATAAATGTTAATACTAAAAATAAAACAGACTCAACAGGATTAGCTGCAAGATTAACCATTATTGCGCTACTTAATAAACTGATGCTAAGTATTATTTGTAAAATACTAGGATTTGATACAGAGTATAAAATTTCGTTCATAAATTTAACAATTTAAAGATTGAAAATTAACTATAAAAGTTTACAGTTAAATTAAATGGGCTCTGCACGATTCGAACGTGCACCTCCGAGGTTATGAGCATCGTGTTCAACCGATTAAACTAAAAGCCCCATTAAGAATAAAATTATTTCATTTATTTTGTTTGTAAATTTAACTCAAATCGGTTAATGAATTGAGAAAGACTTATACGAATAGAATTAAGAATGCAATCATTAAAGCAAATAGTGCAATTGCTTCAGTTAATGCGAATCCTAAAATTGCGTATCTAAACATGTCGTCTTTTAGAGAAGGATTTCTTGCGGTCCCTAAGATTAGAGATCCAAAGATAAATCCAATTCCTACTCCAGCTCCGGCTAATCCAAATGTAGATAATCCGGCTCCTAATTTTTGTGCTGCTGCTAACATAATTATTTTTTTTTTAAATTTGTTGACAGGAAGAGAGGGGATCGAACCCCCGACAACGGTTTTGGAAACCGACATTTTACCGCTAAACTATCCTCCCAAAATGTAAAATTAACAAAAAGTCACTTACTAAAGTGAAATTAATGATTTAAAATGTTTATCTGCAAAATTTAAAGAATTAATTTGACTTTTAGTTGAACTTAATTGTTTTACAGTTTTGAAAGTAATAGAACTATTAACTTTTCCTTTAAAATTTTTTAATTTCATTAATATTTGTTTAAGAACAAAGAAATTAATATTGTTAAATTTAATTTTTTTAGAAAAACTTTTGAAAAGAAAACTTTCTTTTGCTTTTTTATAAACAAAAGGTGACCTAAATAAACCGATATAAGAGTTTTTAGTTCTACTTAAAACGCTCCAGTTTTTTAAGACACTTCTTGATTTTGAACTAATTTTAAATGATTTTAAAAGTTCAGTTTCAAGTTCTATTAATATTTTTTTATCGGCAGACTTTAATGCTATTAAACCTGCGTAAGAGAACATTGTATTTGTTGTTGTCATGTTATTTGATTAGTAATTTAATAAGGTAAAATTGAGAACGATGCTAGAATACTAAATGTTAATAGAAGATATGCTAATGAAATAGGTAAGAATGTTTTCCACCCTAAATTCATTAACTGATCGTATCTTAAACGAGGTAAAGCAGCTCTCATTACAACAAATAAAATAACAAAAAAACAAATTTTAATACCAAACCATAAAGAATCTGGTATGAAACTCGGCGCAAACATTGGCGGTAACCATCCACCAAAGAATAAGATCACATTAAGTGAACTCATCATTAACATGTTTGCGTACTCTCCTAAAGAGAATAACGCGAATCCCATAGCAGAATACTCAACATTATAACCAGAAACTAATTCAGCTTCGGCTTCAGGTAAGTCGAAAGGATGACGATTTGTTTCTGCTAAACCACAGGTAAAAAACATTAAAAATAAAGGGAAAAAAGTAAATACAAACCAATAGTTTTCTTGAAATAGAATAATTTGGTTCATATCAAACGATCCGCAGCAAATAACAATAGTTATTATGATAAAACCAATTGAAACCTCATAAGAAACCATTTGTGCAGTTGATCGAAGAGCACCTAGAAAGGCATACTTTGAATTACTCGACCATCCAGACATAATGATTCCATAAACACCAAGTGACGAGATACCTAAGATATAAAGAATTCCGATATTAAGCTCTGATAATAAAGCATATTTACCGAAAGGGATTAGAGACCAACCTATTAAACTTACAATAAAAGTTAACATAGGTGATACAATAAAGATTAGTTGGTTTGCACTGCTAGGTATTACAGTTTCTTTTACTAACAATTTAAATCCATCAGATAATGGCTGTAATAGTCCGTATACACCAACAACGTTAGGTCCTCTTCTTCTTTGGATTGCTCCTAAAATTTTACGCTCAGCAAGAGTAAAATAAGCAACAGAAATTAAAAGAGGAACTACTATTATTAAAATTTTTATAAGAGTTTCTAAATAAAACATTTATTTTTAATGATTTCGAAATTATTGAAGAAAGCAGGATTCGAACCTACGATGAGATTTACTCGATAGATTTACAGTCTATTACTTTGGACCACTCAGTCATTTCTCCTAAAAAACAAATAACAATATATTTATACGAATAATATTTATTTGTATAATCTATTGAAAGAGCGTTTTACACGAACTTGTTTTCTAGCTCGACATCCATTAAATACTTTATGGTGCTTAATATTAAACAAGATCTTTTTAGATTTAAACTTTTTAGTTAAGAAAAATGTAGAAATAAAATTAACAGTTTTTTTGCGAATATTTTTAGGTGTACTTATATCTAAAGCAATAAACGAGTATGGTTTAGTTTTAAGATACCTTAATGTAGAAAAAAACTTTCGAAGGAATGTTAAGGTAGTACTTTTCATTCCTTTACGGCTGTAGACAATCTTAAAATCTATAGGTTTTTTATTTCTTAGAAATTTCGAAACAGTACTATACTTTCCTGTAATAGGATGTCTATTAACTCTTACATCTTTAATATTTGCAAAGATATTGTTTGGACGAATATTTAAGTTAAAATGAAGATAGTTTTTTGCTAATAAAAATTTAAATCTATGAAAAGGTCTTCCAATTAAGTTACTTTTAAGGTATCTTAATAGAGTTTTCTTGCGTTTCTTATTTACTTTGTAACCATGATTGCGTGAATTGCCAGTTGACAAGCCAATCCATTGTTTAGAGTAAGATTCTTTTGCTAATTTCGGCGAAGTTTGCTTCTTTATAGAAGTTGTAGATTTTATCTTTCCTTTTTTAACAAAATTTTGATCGTAAAAGTTAAGAAAATCAGGTCGGTCCAAATTTTTGAAATTTTTTATTTTCGATTTTACTTCTTTTGTTTTATTGTTCCAATTTGTATGATTCATATTTTGTAAAATTTAGTTCCATTACGGAGTTAAAAGGTATTACTTTGAGGATTTTTACTAACTCCTTTAAAAGCTCCAGCATAGCGATATTTTTGCTTTTTCACTGTTTTAGCATTAGTATGTGTTCGTTGCCCTCGAACAGGTAATCCTTTTCTATGACGAATACCTCTATAAGTTTTGATCAATTTCAGATATTCAATTCTTTTACTTACGTATTGACTAGCAATTGATTTATCAAATAATGTTTCATATTTTAAAGAAAGAACATCTAAAGCTGGTAAAGGAATATAAGAAAATGGAACTCTTACATTTAAACCCTGCTCATGACATTCTTTAGCAACACTAGGTGATCGAAATTGTTTTAATTTTAAGAATTCAATTTTTTGTTCAGGTGTACTCATTTTTTGAAGTTAAGTTTTTAAATTAAGATTAAAGATGAAAAGTAAATTAAGCAACTTAACAAAAATAACTTAATAGGTTCAAAAGGGACTCGAACCCTTACAGTCAGATTTGCAATCTAAAGCACTAACCAATTATACTATTGAACCAAATTTCTAAAATATTTTACTCATCCTTAAAAGTTAAAGCAAATTTTAAAGCTAAAGTTTTAAAGTTTACTGGATAAGTTTTAAAATAATGCTTTTTAACAAAATAAGAATTATGTAAAGAAAAAGAAGAATTTAAATCAAATTGAAGTCCATTTTCACTATTCTTTTGAAGAACTAGCTTTAACGGATACTTTAGATTTAAATTTAGCGGCTCCTTTTTTATTAAATTTAGGCTTTGTTGACTTTTTTTTGCTAAAGTTTCGCTTCTTTTGTCCAAGATCGAGGGTAAGTTTGGTGACCAAGAATGACTTTCTTGGATCACAAACTTTAAATTTTCTCTTGTTATATTCAATAACTCTTGGGGATTTTGATTTTTTTGCCTTATACTTGAACGAACGCTTAGAAGTGAATTTTGATGTTTTTGTAAGGAGTGCTGATTTAAGAAGCTCAAGATTTGCCCCCTTAATTGTTTGTTTGATAATTTCTTTATTAGTTTCATTTAAATTTTTATAGTTTTTTACTAATTCTTTAGGTTGAAAAGATTTAATTTTTTTTAAAGACAGCCTTTCTGAGTTTGGAACTACAGATGAAAGTTGTTTTTTAATAAAAAATGCTTTTAATTTTTCAATAATAAGAGTTTTAGATATTTTTTTACCTCCACGTAATTTCATACGCATTAAACTTATATTTTTTTTAACTCTTCTTTTTCTAATAATATTATTAAAGTTTTTATCAGTGCTTTTTAAGAATAGCTTATGTTTTTTACCATAATATTTATTAAAAAGCGCAAAAAAAGTTTGTCTTTTAGATAACACTCCAGATTTAGAAGAATAATTTATATTTATACGTCTTTCTTTACGATTGTACTTTGTATAAATACTACATTTTGTAGCTGAAAGTTTAGGTCTAATAAATAAATAACGTCTTTTAGCGTGAAGTTTAAAGAAAAAAGCTTTTGATGCTAAAGAAGATTTTTTAATATAAAGATCTCTAAATTTTGCAAAACGAGCACGAGGATGATAAAGATGTAATCTACTTTTTATATTATTACGAAATGTTACTAAAGATTTTTTTCCACGATAATAAGTTCTTCGGTATAAAAACCCGTTAGAAGGCGCGTATTTTGTTAGTGGAGTTTCAGAATAAGATGGAATATTTTTACTAGACTCTGAATTAATTGCTAAATTCCAATAAAGAGCCAACGCACTTTTAGATTTAGAAGTTCGGTGATTTTTTAGTTGTACTCTAGGAAAAGTACGACTTTTTGAAAGACTTAAACCTAAAGCAAATCTATCATTTAAATCAACAATTGTTTTTTTGTTTAAAACATTTCTTTTAAATGCTTTTAAGGCATTTTTTTCATTAAAAATTTTATTAAAGGTATTGTTACAGTTCATAAACTAGTTTAGTTCGCAATGGAAGCTTTTTACGTAAAGCATTTAATTTTTTAGTAATTAAAATATTATTTGTTCCTTCGATCTCTACAAAGGTATCCCCGCTACAAACATTTGCAACCCAAGTGTCTACAGCACCTTTCCCTTTACCCATACGAATCTCTAAAGGTTTTTTAGTTATTGGGGTGTGAGGAAAAACAGTAAAACGAATTTGCGCCGACTTTTTAAAATGCTTGTTAAGAGCTTGGCGACTCGCTTCAATATGATTTGGAGTAATTCTACCACTTTCACTAAATTTTAAAGCGATAGATCCTGATTGAAGCGCAGTTTGCAATGTAAAATTTTTTGAAACAATGTTTTTTAAACTTCCTTTGTGCGATTTTTTATATTTAGAAGTTTTTGGAATTTTCATCATAAAGTTTTGGAAAGAAAAACAGGGTTAGAAGGATTCGAACCTTCAAATGATCGTGTCAAAGACGATTGCCTTACCATTTGGCGATAACCCTAGATTCGGAATAGTACGATTCGAACGTACGACTTCCTACTCCCAAGGCAGGCACGCTACCAGCTGCGTTATATTCCGCGATAGTTAAAATATTGTCTGTTTAAGATGTCGATAGGAGTTGAACCTACGACTTTCGAATTATGAGTCCGACGCTCTAACCACTGAGCTACAACACCCCACAGACAAAAACAATAACAAATGCACACTAAAACTAACAATACTGATATGAAAGTGCAA
Organism: Poteriospumella lacustris; assembly: GCA_008000375.1. Taxonomy (NCBI): domain Eukaryota; class Chrysophyceae; order Chromulinales; family Dinobryaceae; genus Poteriospumella; species Poteriospumella lacustris. Next base: position 12,890 of record SMOI01000285.1, read on the forward strand.
CTTTGCTATAGATCACAAACCCTTCAACAACAACATATAAAATTACACTTTTAAACATTAAGTCTTCTATGGAGTGTGGTAATACATACTCTAAAATACTATAGGTTGCTGTCAGAAGACCAGAATCTGATGCAAGATCTTCACTTATAGAATCGTCAACATCAGAATTATTTTCTGGAGCACTAACCCACGGATCAGTACGAATATATAAAATATCGTCAAGATTACTACTCTCTAAATTTTCTTCATCGGCTAGGTCCTCCATAAAAGAAGTTGGCTGAGGAGTATAAAAAGGCAGATCCATAGGATAAGTAATAAAATACTCCGCAAGCGTTTTATAAAAGTAAAGCCAACCAAACATAGAAATTAAAGTAACAGTAGCAGGTAAAATTTCTGGAATCAAAACTGAAAGATCAAAACTACCATCAGCAACTTTGTTTAAATCAAAGTGTTCAAAAAACAAACAATTTTTTTGAAAGAAAAAAGTTATTACTTGTCTTTCAAAGAGTTTTAAACAATATTTGCAAAAAAAGTTAATTAAAATAAAAACAGAAATAAAAAGGTATTTATTTTTTTTTAGATTATTTGAAATTAAAAACATGAGTTATATTAGCATAGTACTATTACAGTTTAATTGATAGTTGTCTAACACAAACTTACGTATACAATATAGTTATACTACAAAGCACCCGTAACACAGAGAACTAGGAGTTGAACCTAGTTTGTGAGACGTGCGTGCCCGGTTTACACCATTTTATAGAAAAGAATTCTTTGGAATAGAAGAAGTTAGAAGATTTTAAATTATTAGACCTAAAGCCTGCAATTTTAATACACAGGAATTATGAAAAGCAGGATCTGTGATTACTGTAGTAACATAAATATACGATCGGGTACTCACTTCAGTAACAGAAAAGGAAGAATCCAATGGATACGGTTGCTCTTGCAACCAAGTTCTGAAGGCCTCTAGAGCAATGCCTGATTTTTCACTATTGTTCAGCACAGAATCTACAGAGCTTTCTACCACAGGTGTAGAAGAACTCGAATTCAAAGCTTCTACAACGTTTTCCACTAAATTATTAGGACTAGTTGATAAAACATTTGGAGAGCTACTAATAGGGATTTCAGAGCCAGACGACGGTAAAGAGGGTGAACCGTCCTTAATATAAAAAAGTACATAAAAAACATAGGCCGCAAAAAGTCCAGCAAGAAGCAACCCAGCGTAAAAATCAGCATCAGGGTTCGCGCCATCTTTAGTAATGTTTTGAAGAATAGTGGACTCGCTTGATTTTGCGGACATTAATGTTAAGTTGTCACGTAAAACAGCATTTTCTGCTTTTAGTTCGAGAATTAAAATTTCAAGCGACTTCATTTGATTGGTTATTTCAGATAGCTTAAGAAAGCAATAACAACAAACAAATGAAGGAAAAAAAATTAATATTTTGTAAAAATTTGGGATTTTAATATCCATAAGTTTTTTTTAAATAAATAGATGGAAACAGCCGGTTTGATTCCGGCAACCTTATACATGCAAAATATACGTACTACGAATTATGCAATGTTTCCATGATATGAGTGAAAACAAGGGTTCTCAACGTCATACTAGTACCATGTAATCCGGAATTGCCCAATAAAGACTTAACTAAATTATATAATTATACTATAAAGCATCCATAACACGTAAAACTAGGAGTTGAACCTAGTTTATGAAATGTGCGTGCCCGGTTTACACCACGAAAAAAAGAATTCTAAGAATAAGAACGAATTTAGAAGATTACCTATCGACTACATAAAGCCGGCTGCTCTCAATTTGAGCTCTATCAAGGCTAGAACCTCTGGATTATGTATTCTCAGATAGACTTGGATTGGACCTTGCAAAGAAGACTCAATTATTGGCAAGGATAAGTTAGATAGTTTAGAGACGGCAATGTCGAAACACTCTTCAAGTATAGGGTTTGGTATCACAACATGCTCAGCACTTTTTGATAAAACCTGATCTACTAAAGTGGACGAATCTTGAACAACTTTCGACACAACCTCAGAAGTAGTAGCAGGAATAATATTTGGAATATCACTACCACAAGAGGGTCCCAAACCTCCAGAATTTTGAAGAACAAGGTAAAGAGTCAAGCCTATAAGCAAAGATGACAAGCCAAGATAACATAAATCAACAGCTAAGTTTAGAGCTGACTGGTCACTCCCAATAGTTTCAACGGGTATTGATCTAACAGCGGATTTTGTCGCAAGCTCGTTAAGTAACAAATCTTTATCTTGTTGTAATATAAAAATTTGTTTTTTTAAAACTTTTATTTCATTTGCAACCCGATTAAACTGATTATAAAGAAAGAAACAAATAAAAAAAAGTATGGATATAACAATATGGTATATTGTATTAATTTTCATTTTTTTTATGATTTTAAATTATGGAAACAGCCGGACTCGAACCGGCAACCTTATACATGCAAAATATACGCACTACCAATTGTGCAATGTTCCCGAGAATGTTTTTTATTAATTTTGGTACTTTGTTTTTTGAAATGTTTATAAATAAAGGGAACAATGGGATTCGAACCCATGGTACGTTGAGTATACGTACGACGAATTAGCAATTCGGCACTTTAAGCCGCTCAGTCATGTCCCCCTAGTTTGAGTAGCAGTGATGCCAAATAAACTATAAATTAAAAATTATATACTATACGAACAATGGGATTCGAACCCATACCGTCTGCTTGGAAGGCAAAAAATCTACCATTAATCTATATTCGCATTAAAAATCTAAACATAAAGTTTATATCTAGATTTTTTGAGCATTTATGTACTCTAAAGACATTAAATGATAATCTTCTTGAGATGTAAGCTCTTGCTCTTTTAGGAGAACAATTGTGTGGCTGTAAATATCAACCTCTAAATGAGAAGGTAAATTATATTTCGAAGGGAAAACTTTTATATTTTTTTTTAGTTTTAAAGCGTTTGACTTAATTTTAATTACGTCACCCTTTTTTAATGAACTAAATGTCGCTATTTTCTCATCATTCAACAGAACAAGACCTCTTTTCATTTGATCTTTAACCGAACGAAAACGATTAAAAAAATAGAAAGAAGAAACAATACCACGAATGCGGAAAAAGTCTTCATAAATTTTTTTTATATAAAGGTCACGATCTTTACAACTACGTTTTTCTAACGACGCAGCTGTTAAATTTAAAAGATGCTTAAGTTTTAACTTAGATTGAATTTTATCTTTAGTTAATCTTGCTAAATAAGAAAATCTTCCTTTTTTAACGAAGACTTTAAATTTATTTTGCAGTTTAAACTTGCTTTTTTTAAAAGAGAAAGAAGATTTTTTTTTCTTAAGCTTGAAATTTCTGTGAGAATTAGCAAGAGAAGAAACCTTTCTAAAACCTAATGGAAAACGAACAAACTTTATTTGTGTACGCGAAGAAAGACGTCTTTCTTTTAAACGAGCTGCAATTGTAAGTTTTTTTGCCAATAAAAGTTTAAGTCTTGTCCACTTACTTCTTTTAAATTTTAAAACCCTAATAGGAATATATTTTAAACCGTAGATGTTTGTTAGATGTTTATACTTTTTTAACATATGTTAGATGGATTCTAAAAGAACAACAATCCAAAAATAGCGTTTAAAGGTGTTCATAAATAGAGGCATTTTATAGCTCCCTTTTAAATTATCTAAAGTTTCAGTTGAAAAAATAGATAACATATAAATTTTATTCTTTAAACAGAAATCAATGTTTGTTTGAATTGGATTATCTAAAAAGATAACTAACGCATGAGGAGTTCTTCTTTTTACTTTACCAATTAACTGCTTAATACCACCAACTTCTATTATAGAAGAGGGTTTTTGTTTAACTGACGATAGTTTTATTGAGCGAAATTTTTTAATCGCTAATTTTAGTAAATATCGAGTGTATTTGTTTTCGGAGTAAAGCAAGACTGGTTTTTTGCTAACTTTTACTTGGATTTGAGAACTTAAAGCTTGAGACTGTCGTTTTACTTTACGGATTAGTTTTATAAAAGATCTTAAACTTTGAGAAATAAGATCTGGATTTAAATGGTTTACGAAACCGTTTGGTAAAAGAGTTGAATTTTCAAGTAAAATATCTCGCGAATGCTTTTGCTGGATATACTTGTATCTTAGTCTTTTTTCTCGTCTGATTGTATAAGTATTTTTTTTCTTCATAATAAAGCTACTTTTTTTTCTTAACTTCTTTTAAAGGAACCACTTTTGATTTTAAAGAAAAGCCTTTACCTCCATAAGGATTTTTTGGTTTTAAGTTATAAATTGATTCAACAAAATTACCCAGCAAGATTGAGTCATAAGATTCAAAAACAAGATTTGTTTTATTAATAATAACTCGTTTGATAAAACTAGGCAACTTTAATTTTAATTCATGACTTAAATTTAGTTTAAACGATAAAAAACCATTTTCAAAGATCACTTTGTAACCAAGACCTTTTAAAAATAATTTTTTTTTAGTAACCCTTAATTTTTGAGGCAACTGAGATTTTAATGTACCTAAAAAATCCGAAGAAGTGTTAAGTTTAAGAAGCGATGAAGGAGTTTGTAATTTTTTAAAGTATAAAACGTTCTCTGCTGTTTGAGTTTTTAATAGCAGACTGCTTTTATATAAAAGAATTTCTTGTGTATTTTTGATAGTAGACATAAAAATTTTTGATGAATCTGAGTTTTTTAAACTAGATATAAAAAATAGGAATACCACCTAAATGCTCTCTTTTAACCTGCTCTAAAGTTTTAGGACCCTTATTTGTATGAAAATAAAGAGTTTTTAGTGATGATTTAATCTTCACTACATCTTCATAACGTAAAGCTGGTTTATCTTTTGTTTTTTCAAAAAGAACTTTATCTTTAAACGAATTTGGATAAACATTTGCAATAGCTTCAAGTTTATTACCTACACGTTTAAACGAAAGAATTCGACCCTCTTTATATAAAATCTCTAAATATTTCGCGGCATCTTTACTATAAATCAAAGAAAAAGAATTTGTTTTGCAAAATCCTGACAGTTTATTGTTTAACCTATTCAATAATTCTGTTTTACTAGATTGTTTCATATTTTTTAATTGGATTTTGGAATGTTTGTTGTAATTTAAAGCCGAAAAGCTTTAAAAATGTTTAAATATTAAATGTCCAAAGGTGGGGTCGAACCACCGACAAATGGATTTTCAGTCCATTACTCTACCACTGAGCTATTTGGACGATTTCAAACAATACACTTTAAAGGAATCGAACCTTTAACCGGTGACTTAGAAGGTCACTGCTCTAGCCAATTGAGCTAAAAGTGCACAAGTTAAAAAGTAAGTCCAAAGTAAAGTGAACATATTGGGGATTGAACCCAAGGCCAATGGATTAAAAGTCCAGTGCTCTACCACTGAGCTACATGTTCGTTTAAAAAAAGTCAAAAAAGAAAAATAAAATAAAAAGAAAAAAATAAAACATATCGAAGAGGGGACTTGAACCCCTACCGAGTTCTCGATTAGAACCTAAACCTAACGTGTATACCAATTTCACCACTTCGATTTCTAAATCTCACTTAACCCAATATAAAACGAATATCCAGGATCAATACTCAAGGTCACTTTGTTATCATTAAATTAAGTTTTGACTGGATGAGGGTAACAAGGCGTTTCACAACGCCAAAATAAAACTAAAAAAGAAAAAACCGAATAAAACATACGGGGCACTCGACTTCTGCCTCTTCACTAGAAATAAAACAGAAACTATCTGCTCGTTGTTATTAGATTTCCCTACCCTAGACTATCCCCATAGCCTAGACTACGAAAATCTAATAACAACTTCACAGAGCCAAGCAACAAGACATACCTATAACTACATATATAACATATATAGTATATAGTATATATAGAAGGGCTTCGCCCTCAAGACCTCCGTACAAGTAAAATCGAAATTGCCTGTTTTTGGGTGTTCTTAGACGTTCTTAGACCCCCTTACCCTAGACTAAACGGATAGCCTAGACTAAGAGAATCTAAGAACAACATCATAGATCAATCTAAGACACAATTACGTAATAATTATAACAAGACATAACTATAACTATACATAACATATATAGTATATAGTATATATAGAAGGGCTTCGCCCCCAAGACCTCCGTACAAGTAAAACGAAAATTGTCTGTTTTAGCCTGCGGGAGCCCTATTAAAGTTCGACCCCTAATAGTAGTGTTTGTTGGCAGACATATTAGGAAAATAAGGCCCTATTACAGCTTACGTTTCCTTTTAAAGATTGGACTTGAACCTCGTTTTTGCTAGATATTGATTTTTATGGTTAAAATAGACTTTATCGACACTTAGTGTCTCATATTTGTCTAAATTTGTGTGAATATTGCATTCTAACCAATAAAAGTAGGGTTTGACAACTTTTCTGCTTTTTTTAGCCGTTTTTGTTGTTAAGTTTAATTATAAACTATTTGGTGTTTTGCCGCGTGCGCGTGGAATACCTGTTATATAAATTATTTTTTATAGTTTATGCACATCAATTTATACGTGTGTAATAATATATATTATTTCGCAAATATTATTAGATTCGTATAAATGGCATTGATACTTTTGAAGACGTTTTAAAATAGTCCTTTTGGTCGGGTATAGACAATTCTACCTTTCTTGGTACCAATACGGTAATACTTTATGTGTATATCCCCTATGAGAATCGAACTCATATTTCTTCCGTGAAAGGGAAGCGTCCTGACCGTTAGACGAAGGGGATTGAAAAAAATCAATGAAACTACTAAAAAGTAAACCTTTTAATAACTCTAGTCGACACAAAGTAAGTTTGTCCAAGTCGTTATTAGCTAAAGATACTAGCTTTTTAAATAGTCTCTTAGTTAAAAAAAATTCTTCTTTTGGTAGAAGTCAGCCTTCTGGAAACATTAGTGCCTGGCATCGTCAAAGAGGAGCGAAAAAACTTTACCGTCCTGTTGAACAATTAAACAACGCTGGTTTATATTTAACACTTTTTTCTGCTTATGATCCAAATAAAACTTCATTTTCTTCAGTTGTATTTGATCTTATTTCGAAAAAGTTTAAAAATTACATTTCTGTATCTTCAGTGAGTCCAGGCTGCTTGATACAAACAAAAAGAAAATTACCTAGATATAGGCTAGGCTACAGAATGCAATTAAGAAGCCTACCAACAGGTTCTTTAATTAACAATTTGGGTAACTTCTTAGGTACCAAAATTTCTTACATTAAGTCTGCTGGTACTGTAGGTCAAATTATTAAAACAACTCCGACCACCTGTAGGGTTAAATTACCGTCAAGTCAAGTAATTGAGGTTCCTTGTTCTAGATATGCAACTCTTGGTGCAGTTAGCAATGAAAAAAGTAATCTAGTTACTTTAGGTAAGGCTGGTACTAATAGAAACTTAGGTCGCCGCCCGATTACAAGAGGTATTGCTATGAATCCTGTAGATCATCCTCACGGGGGTCGTACAAATGGGGGTCGTCCTTCAGTAACTCCTTGGGGTTTGCCTACAAAAAGTAAATTCTACTTAAAAAGGCGCTCACGAAAAAAATAACTTATGTCAAGATCAAAATGGAAATTAAAACATACTGTTTTTTCACCACAGCAACTTAAACGTAAAGTTTGGGATAGAGATTTAACTCTTGAAGAAGGGTTGATTGGATCTACATATTACGTTTATAATGGTATTAAATTTTTAAAACTAAAAATAGACGAATTAAAAATTGGACATAAGCTTGGTGAGTTTATTCAAACTAGAAAACATGTTAAAAAAGAAACCACAAAGAAAACAAAGAAAAATAAAAAATAGTTCTTTAAATCATTACTCGAGTAGTGACTTATCAAGATCGACAAAACGTCAATTCTTGGATAACTATCTCTTGGGTCTAAATGGAAATTCCTTATTCTTTAATAAAGGACTCCTTCTAAATGAGCCTGAACTATTAAAAAACCAAAATCAATTTATATTAAACCTTCCTGCTTTCTATAGAACAAAACTTCTTTTATTCTATAGAAAAAGACTGGTTTCTCATGACAAAAATTTTAAACAATTTAAATTTCAACCCAAATTTTTATCTTTTTTAAAAAATCATACCTTTTTTAAAGAAAATGAAGTGTTAGTTAACGTTTCATGTTTAAACAGAAATTTAAGCACTTCTACACTACGAACTGACTACTCTTTTTATAAACACTATAAACATGGTTTATTTGTTCGTAATCACAATTTGTGGTTAGACTTCATTAAGGTAACAAATCTTGTTATTCGCAAACAACTGAATGCAAAAGCGTTATTACTTCTATTTGGTGCGCTTTTTAAGTATTTAAATAAAAGAAAACATAGCAAATTTATTCTGTTTGTTTCTTGTTTATTTGATCACTTAATTAGAAAATATCCAAATCAAATTAGAGGTTTAAAACTAGTTATTAGTGGACGCTTACTGTCAAAACCTCGTTCAAGTGTGGCCAAAATCGAACGTGGAACTCTAAATTTAACCAGTAAAGATGCAGATTTATCATCTAGTCAAATGCATGTTTATACTTTATATGGTGCTTTTGGTCTAAAATTATATATTAACTATAAAAAATAACGTATGGATACTCTAATATTTAAATCTTTTCTGCCAGAAATATTTTTTTCTCTAGGTATATTAATTCAAGTCGTTTTAAATACAAAATTTATTAACGATTTAAAACAAAATTTTCCAATCATTGATAAAGAAGTTTTTGCTCAAACAGCTTTTATGTTAATCTTATTTATCATTTTTCAAAATGATTTAAGAATAGAAGGCTTTCTGGGAACAAATACCTTATCTAACGATTCAACAATAAGGCTTGTTAAGCAAGTGTTTTGTTTATCTACAATCTTTGCTCTTGTTGTGGTTAATAAAGCGTATACTTTACAAAAATTAAACTTTACTGAATTCTATTTTATCTTTTCATTATCTGTTCTTTCACTTAGCTTAATGATTAGCTGTTCTGATCTGTTGCTTTTTTATCTATTAATGGAGATGCAAGCACTGTGTTTTTATGTACTAGCGGCTTTTAACAGAAATTCAATTTTTTCTGTTGAAGGTGGTATTAAATATTTTATTAGTGGAGCTTTTATATCAGGATTTTATCTTTTAGGTGTATCGTTTCTTTACGGAGGTTTAGGTACTATCAGTTTAAACAATCTTCAATCTTTATTAGCGTTTGATTTATCAAGCTATAATGAAAATTTACATTATATTGTACTTGTAAGCGTTACTTTTATTACTTGTACTTTACTGTTTAAAATTGCTTGTGCTCCTTTTCATTTCTGGTCTCCAGATGTTTATGATGGTGCTCCTTTAAGTTCAACTATTGTCTTTTCAATTGTTCCTAAAATTCCATTGTTCTTTTTTTTTATGAAATGGTTAAATAGTATCAGCTCGCTTACTAGTTTTCTATCAACTGTTCTTATTTCTATTGGGGCTTTATCAGTTCTAGTAGGAACTCTTTACGCTTTAGCTCAAAAAAGATTAAAGCGTCTAATTGTGTTTAGTTCAGTTGCGCAAACTGGTTTTTTAGTTGCGAGTATCGGTCTAATTAGTGTTGAGGGTTATTCTTATGCATTCTTTTTCTTAGGAATTTATATCATAACTTCAATTCTATTATGGCTACACTTTGCCTTATTTCATTCATATTCTACAAGATCTAATTATTACTATAACAAAGAACTAACCTCATTGTACACTTCTACAATTACCAATTTATTTAAAGATAATATTGTTTGGGCTTTTTCTTTAGTAATAATTTTCTTTTCAATTGCAGGTATTCCACCATTAAGTGGATTCTTGTCTAAAATGCTTATTATTTATAACTTAGTTAATTTAGATTATATCTATTTTGCGGTTATTCTTGTTTTAATAAGTGCTGTTTCAGTATATTACTATATTAGAGTTTTAAAGGTTGCTTTTTTTGAACCTAAAAAAGAAAATTCAAGTCAAAGCTTTAAAACTATTTTTGTAGAGTCTGGATCAGATTTTACTAATTTTGTAATCCCAATTTTACTTTCTGTATTACTTTTACTTTTTTACAGTCCTAGCTTCTTCTTGTTGTTGTCTCAATACGCTTCATTTGGAGGTTTTATTTATTAATAATGTCTTATGAAATCTATTAATCGAAAAGATACTTATCAATTTTTATTTAATGTTCAGAATGTTTTACCTGTAATTGTTTCACAAAATATTAAAGATGAAGCTAGTATTGTATTAAGTCATACAAATTTATTATTAGGTTTAAATGTTTTAAAAAATCATATCAACTATCAATACAACTTATTGTCTTGTATCTCTGGTGTTGACTTGTTGCATACAACTCATAGATTTGCCGTAATTTATGACTTGTTAAGTGTAAAGTTTAACTCGCGTTTAAGAGTGAAAGTCTTTTTAAATGAGACTACTGCTGTTCAAAGTTCAATTCCATTCTTTGTTAATGCAAATTGGTGGGAGAGAGAAGTTTGGGATATGTTTGGAATTTATTTCCAAAATCATCCAGACCTAAGAAGAATCCTAACTGATTATGGTTTTGAAGGTTATCCTTTAAGAAAAGATTTTCCTCTTACTGGATACGTTGAAGTTAAATATGACTCTATTAAAAAAAGAGTCTCGGTGGAAAGTCTTGAATTATCTCAAGAGTTTCGATCATTTTCATATGATACTGCTTGGTAAAACTATATTATTCAAGCAAAATCTTAAAAAAAAATTATGTTATTAAAAAAAAACGAACTTAATACAGAATTAAAAAATTTTACAATTAATTTTGGTCCTCAGCATCCTGCAGCTCATGGAGTTTTAAGACTAATTCTTGAGTTAGATGGAGAAGTTGTTAAAAGAGCAGATGCTCATATTGGATTACTTCACAGAGGTACTGAAAAATTAATTGAATATAAAAATTATTTACAAGCAATGCCTTATTTTGACCGTTTAGATTATGTATCGATGATGTGTCAAGAACATGCTTATTGTTTAGCTGTCGAAAAAATTGGTGGTATTTCAGTTCCTGAAAGAGCCAAGGTAATTAGAGTAATTTTTAGCGAGATTACTAGAATTTTGAATCATCTTTTAGCTGTTGGATGTCATGCGATGGACGTTGGAGCTATGACACCATTTTTATGGGCTTTCGAAGAGAGAGAAAAATTAATGGAGTTCTATGAAAGAGTTTCTGGGGCGAGAATGCACGCAGCATATTTCAGACCAGGAGGTGTTGCATCAGATCTTCCTTTAGGTTTATTAGATGATATTTATTTATTTGTAGAACAATTTAATTTACGTTTAGATGAAATCGAGGAAATGTTAACAGGTAACCGTATCTGGAAAGAGCGTCTTGTTGATATTGGAGTTGTTTCAGCTCAACGCGCAATTGATTGGGGTTTCAGTGGTGTTATGCTAAGAGGTTCTGGTATTCCATGGGATCTTAGAAAAACTCAACCATATGAAACTTACGGGAATCTAGAATTTAGTATTCCTGTTGGAAGTAGTGGAGATTGTTATGACAGATATTTAATTAGAGTTGAAGAAATGAGACAATCATTAAAAATTATCTATCAATCTTTAGTACAAATTAACGAAGGTCCTGTTAAATCGGACAACTATAAAGTAACCCCTCCTTCAAGATATGAAATGAAAAATTCAATGGAAGCATTAATTCATCATTTTAAATATTTTACTGAAGGGTTTGTTTTACCAGCAGGTGAAACATATACTGCCATTGAAGCACCTAAAGGTGAATTCGGTGTTTATTTAATTTCTAATAACACTGAGAAACCATTTAGATGTAAAATTAAAGCACCAGGTTTTGGGCATTTACAAGCTCTTGATGAGATGTCAAGAGGTCATATGATCGCGGACGTTGTTACTATTATTGGTACACAAGATATCGTCTTCGGTGAAATTGATCGATAATTTAACTATTATCAAATCTGTAAATCGAAATTTATGAAGTTAACATCTATATTTCTAGTTTATATTTTAGGTATCTTTTCTATTTTCTTTTCAGAAAATAGAAAACTTCAGCAAAACATTGCTCTAGCTACCTCGGGTATTGCATTATTATGCTCTACTCATTTATTTCTAACTTTTGAAAAAAGTACTGTAAATTTTTCGGAATTTATTTCTACTTCTTTTTTTACATCCATTTTCTCATATTCATTTGGTCTTGATGGATTATCTACCGCTTTTCTTTTCTTAAGTTGTTTACTAATTTTTTTATGCGTTCTATTCATTTGGGACGAAAAAAAATTTAAAGAGTATTCAATCAATTTATTACTTATTGGTCTTTTTTTAGCTTTAATTTTTACTATTGAAGATTTACTTCTTTTTTACGTATTTTTTGAAGCTATTTTAATTCCTATGTATGTTGTAATTGGAGTTTGGGGTTCTCGTGAAAGAAAAATTCGTGCTGTTTACTTATTTTTCTTTTATACCTTATGGGGATCACTTTTAACTTTAGTTGGAATTTTATACATCTACAGTCAAACTGGAAGTTTAAATTTTGAATATTTATCATCATACCCTTTTACTTTAACAGAACAAGTTTTTTTGTGGAGCGCATTTTTCTTATCTTTCGCTTCTAAAATTCCTATGTTTCCTGTTCATATTTGGCTACCAGAAGCTCACGTAGAAGCGCCAACAGTTGGTTCTGTGTTACTTGCAGGTATCCTTTTAAAATTAGGAGTTTATGGATTTATTAGATATAATTTAACTCTGTTTTTTGATGCATCTGTGTATTTTTCGCCATTAGTTTATTTTTTAAGCGTTGTTGGTGTTATTTACGCATCTTTAAGTGCTTTAAGACAAACAGATTTAAAAAGAATTATTGCATATTCATCTATTGCTCATATGAATCTTGTTGTTCTAGGTATATTTAGTTTTAATGTTTCTGGTTTACAAGGTTCTATTGTTCAAAGTATAAGCCACGGATTTGTTTCTGGGGGTATGTTCTTATTAATTGGTATTCTATATAACAGATATCATACACGTTTCTTACATTACTATGGAGGGGTTGTTCATTTTATGCCTGTTTTTTCTGGATTTTTTCTAGTATTTACAATGGCGAATATTGCTCTACCAGGAACCAGTAGTTTTATTGGAGAATTCCTATTATTATTAGGAATCTATAAAGAAAACACTTTAGCTGCTGTTTTAAGTGCTACTGGTGTTATTTTATCGGGAGCCTATTCTTTATGGTTATATAACAGGGTTACTTTCGGTAATATTAAACAAACATATACACAGTTATTCCTTGATATAACTATTAGAGAGACTACTATTTTATTTTCATTACTTATTTTCGTATTTGTATTAGGGATTTCACCGAATATTTTTTTACGAAGAATAGCAAGTACTACGCTAACATGCCTATTCTAAAACTTTTAATAAATAAAAACTAACTATAATGCAAAAATGCTTAAACCTTAAGAGAACAACAAATTTTCCTTCATTAGAAAGATATGCTATTAATCAATTGCATTCAGGCAAAACTTACTTTGATGATATCAAAGATCATATCAAAGTAATGGCCGTGCATAATGAAGAAAAAATTGTTTCTATTTCAGACACTAGTTATCCTTTAAATTTAGATCCTATTCCTTTAAATATTGAAGAGGATAAGAAAGATATTACTCCTCCTGACCAGCCCGCTACAGATCAACCTATTAGCGATCAACCTGTTACTGAAGTTGAATCTACTCAAGAAAAAACTGAAGAAGAGGTAGAAAGTGAAGAGCCGGAGGCTGAAAAACCTTCTGAAGAAAAGCCTAAGGAAAAAAAACCTAGGTCTAAGAAAACAGAAAAGAAAGATGATTCAGAAGTTGAAAAAAAACCTCGTAAATCTCGTAAAAAATCTGAGAAGACTGAGGAGAAAGTCGACGAAACTGAAAAATCTACTATAAAAAAGCCTAGGAAGAAAAAATCTGATTCATCGGATACTAAGCTGCCTGACACTACCGAAACTTTAGTGAAAAAACGTAAGTCTAAATCTACTAAAGTTGAGGCTGATACTTCAGAAAAGGTTGAAAAACCTAAAAAAAAGCGTAAAGCTGAAGTATCAGAAGTTATCGTTCCAGATTTAGTTGACAAGCCTAAAAGAAAGCGCAAGTCATCTAAATCTGAGGACTTAGAAGTTATTGTACCGGATGTAGTTGACAAGCCTAAAAGAAAAAGTAAGTCACCTAAATCTGAGAACTTAGAAGTTATTGTTCCAGATAAAGTTGACAAGCCTAAAAGAAAAAGTAAGTCATCTAAATCTGAAGACTTAGAGGTTGTCGTGCCGGATAAAGTTGACAAGCCTAAAAGAAAAGTTAAGTCACCTAAATCTGAAGAGTCAGAAGTTATTGTTCCAGATAAAGTGAAGAAACCTAGAAAAAAGGTAAATTCACCTAAATCTGATGAAACTGTTTCTGATAAAGCGGTAAAACCTGCAAAAAAAGTTAGCCCTAAAATTAAAGTTGACAAGCCTAAAAAAGAGCCTAAAGCAGCTAAATCAAAGGAAACTAAATCTGCATCTTTAAGTACTGTTAAAAAATCTGCTAAAAAGAAAACCTTAGCATAACTTCCAATAACGTGGAAGAACTATTTTAATAAGAACTTGTGAATTGTGTTAAGATCTTAGCTAGCTCGTTAGTTAGTTAAGATCTTAAAATTTTCGTTTTGAAAATTGGGCGGGAGTTTTCGTTATGCTGGCCAATTAAGTTGTGATATACTTCGTTGACTACAGTTTTATTTAAAAAAATAAAACTGGGGGGGTCCCCTTACTTCACAACACGCCCTCTGCTTAACTGGATGAATGACTGAGCGGTTTAAAGTACCAGACTTGAAATCTGGCATGTCTATATTAGGCATCATGGGTTCGAATCCCATTTCATCTTTTTTTAATTTATATACTTTCAAATATGTTACTAACCATTTTACTTTTACCATTATTGGGATTTTTTAGCGGTCTTATTTTTGGTAAACTGTTAGGAAGGGGTGTACCTATTATTACTACAACATTAACATCAATTTCATTCATTTTATCGTTTGTAACCTTAATTGATGTTATAGCTACCGGAAATTCTTACCTTGTTATTTGGAAAGAATGGATGTATACAGACGATCTTTTTGTTAATTGGGGGTTTTGTTTTGATAGCTTAACATGTGTAATGATAGTTGTTGTTACATTCATTTCTAGTTTAGTTCACCTATATTCTACTGAATATATGGAAAACGATCCGCATTTGACAAGATTCATGTCATATTTATCACTTTTTACCTTTTTCATGCTAATATTAGTAACAGCAGACAATTTTTTACAAATGTTTGTTGGTTGGGAAGGAGTAGGAGTGTCATCTTATCTTTTAATTAATTTTTGGTTTACAAGGATACAGGCCAACAAAGCTGCTATAAAAGCAATGCTTGTTAACAGAGTTGGAGACTTTTTCTTATTATTAGGGATGTTTACTATTTATATAAACTTCGGTTCTTTAAATTATGATGTTGTTTTTAACGCAGCTCATGAAGTTTCTAAAAATATAAGCTTTTTTGGTATTTATGAAATAAATTCAATTGACTTAATTTGTATCTTTTTATTCCTAGGAGCTATGGGTAAATCAGCCCAAATAGGTCTACATACTTGGCTACCAGACGCAATGGAAGGTCCTACACCAGTTTCTGCTTTAATTCACGCAGCTACCATGGTTACTGCAGGGGTTTTCCTTGTTTGTAGATGTTCATATCTATTTGAACAGTCGCCTTTTGTGTTATCTATTGTTACTATTGTAGGAGCAAGTACTGCTTTCTTTGCAGCAACTACTGGTCTGTTTCAAAATGATATGAAAAAAGTAATTGCATATTCAACCTGTAGTCAATTAGGATACATGGTTTTTGCTTGTGGTTTATCTAGTTATGATGTAGGAATGTTCCATTTATCAAACCACGCTTTTTTTAAAGCTTTACTATTCTTAGGAGCTGGTTCTGTTATTCATGCGGTTTCTGATGAACAGGATATGCGTAAAATGGGAGGTCTAAAAAATCTTCTTCCTTTTACTTATGCTGTTATTTTAATAGGTTCACTTGCGTTAGTTGGGTTCCCGTTTTTAGCAGGATT
This sequence comes from Poteriospumella lacustris, assembly GCA_008000375.1. Classification (NCBI taxonomy): domain Eukaryota; class Chrysophyceae; order Chromulinales; family Dinobryaceae; genus Poteriospumella; species Poteriospumella lacustris. Next base: position 29,009 of record SMOI01000285.1, read on the forward strand.
CTACTCAAAGGATATTATTCTTGAAGTAAGTGGTTCGACTTATACAACTGTTGGACTTTTTTCATACATTTTAGGTATTGTTGCAGCTTTTTGTACTTCTTTCTATTCAACTCGACTGTTCTTTTTAGTTTTTTTAGCTAATCCAAATGGAAACAAAAAAGTTATTTTAAACGCTCATGAAGGTAGCTGGAGAATGACACTACCACTGTTTATTTTATCAATTTTAAGTTTAACTATTGGTTATTTATCTAAAGATTTATTTATTGGTTTTGGAGCAAATTTTTGGGGTTCTTCTATTTTTATCAACCCAAATAATTATACAATGACTGATATTGAGTTTTTAGAAATTGAATATAAACTTTTACCTCTGGTAGTTACATTATTAGGGGCTTTTAGCGCTTATTATATCTATGTATTTAAAATTTTTGAATACTACACTTTTAAAAATTCTACTTTATCAAGAAAAATTTTTAGTTTTTTTAACAAAAAATGGTATTTTGATAGAGTGTATAACCAAGTTATTGTTCAAAAAGTTTTAAAAGAAAGTCATTATTACTTTTATCAAGATATCGATAGAGGGTTAATTGAGAAATTAGGTCCTTCTGGAATCGTTGATTTTATTAGTACTACTGTTAAAAACATAAGAAAATATCAATCAGGACAAGTATTACATTACTTATTCTATTTTTCAATTTTTATTGTTTTATTTCTACTAGTTTTAAATAAAGATTTTCTACTTATATTTGTATTTGCTTTAATTTCTATCTATTTTAGCTTAGTTGCTTAAAAATTATACTCTGAAAAGTGATGGATATATCTCAACTGGTTAGAGAATCAAATTGTGGCTTTGGGGGTTATGGGTTCGAATCCCATTATTCATCTTTCACTAATATTTACGAATAACTTTAAACACTATATGCTTAGTTGGCGGAAATGGTAGACGCGACAGACTTAAAATTTGTTCCTTTATTAGGGTGTTGGTTCGATTCCAATACTGAGCACTTCTTTTAAGCTTTAATATATGAAAATTCTAGACATAATTTTAAAAACAAATCTATTTGCATTTTGTGATGCAGCTGAAGCTTGGCAATTAGGTATTCAAGATCCTGCAACACCTATTGCTGAAGGTATGATATTTTTCCATAACTATTTAATGTTTTTTTTAATTGTTATTGGGGTATTCGTATTCTGGATGTTATATCAAGTAATTGTAAATTTTAACGAAAAGGCAAATCCAGTGTCTAAAAAATTTACACATTCTTCTTTACTAGAGATTGTTTGGACAATTATCCCTGCGGTTGTTTTATTACTAATCGCTATTCCTTCATTTGCTCTGTTATATTCTTTAGACGAAATCATTGATCCAGTTGTTACTTTAAAAGTTGTTGGACATCAGTGGTATTGGAGTTATGAGTATTCAGATTACGCTACTTTAGAAGGTGGTGAAACTTTAAACTTTGATTCTTACATGATCCCAACAAGTGATTTAACTGTTGGAACCTTTAGATTACTAGAAGTAGACAATAGAGTTGTACTTCCAATTAAAACTCATATTAGAGTTTTAGTTACTGCTGCTGATGTTTTACATAGCTGGGCGATTCCTTCTTTTGGTGTTAAAATCGATGCTACACCTGGAAGACTTTCTCAAATTTCTCTGTTTATTAAAAGACAAGGAGTGTATTACGGACAGTGTAGCGAAATTTGTGGTGTAAACCATGGATTCATGCCAATTGTTGTAAGAGGTGTATCTACTGCACGTTTTACTAAGTGGATTGCTGCGAAATTAGATAATCTAGTTTTAAGCTAAGCTATTGTTGTAATTTTTATGACCAGATGGAATAAACAATCTTTATTGGCCTTTATTGACTCACATATTATTAATTATCCTACACCGATTAATTTAAATTATATGTGGAGTTTTGGGTCAACTGCTGGAATCTGCCTTGTAATTCAAATTATTACCGGTATCTTTTTAGCAATGCATTATACACCACACATTGATTACGCTTTCTTAAGTGTTGAGCATATTATGACAGACGTTAACAACGGATGGCTTCTTAGATATACTCACGCAAATGGAGCTTCAATGTTCTTTATTGTTGTATACTGCCATATTTTTCGTGGACTATACTATGGGTCTTATATCTATCCTAGAGGTATGTTATGGGCTAGTGGTGTTGTTATCTTTTTATTAATGATGGCTACCGCCTTCATGGGTTACGTATTACCTTGGGGACAAATGAGTTTCTGGGGTGCTACCGTAATTACTAACCTATTCTCTGCAATTCCTTTTGTAGGACAATCAATTGTAGAATGGCTTTGGGGAGGATTTTCAGTAAGTAATGCTACTTTAAATCGTTTCTTTAGTTTACATTACCTTATGCCTTTTGTTATTGCAGGTGTTGTACTGTTACATTTAACTTTATTACATAAAGATGGATCTAATAATCCATTAGGAATTAACACTAGTGTGGATTACGTTTCTTTTTATCCTTACTATTACGTTAAAGACCTGTTTGCGTTCTTTGTATTCGCAAGCGTATTTACTTTTTTTGTATTCTTCTATCCGAATGCTTTAGGGCATCCAGATAATTATATCCCAGCAAATCCTTTAGTAACACCTCCTCATATTGTTCCAGAGTGGTACTTTTTACCGTTCTATGCGATTTTAAGATCAATTCCAGACAAATTAGGTGGTGTTGTTGCTATGATTAGCGCAATTTTAGTGCTACTATTATTACCTGTTATTAACACTTCTGAAATTAGAAGCAGTAAATTTAGACCATTATTTGCTTTTTTTTACTGGTTTCTTGTTGCAGATTTCGTTATTTTAGGATGGATTGGTCAAAAACCTGTAGAATCACCTTATATTGAAATTGGTATGGGTGCAACCGTATTCTACTTCTTGTTTTTACTAGTTCTAGTACCTGCTATTGGAATTATTGAAAAAAAATTAGTAAGAGCCTAATTCGCTTGTATACTTAGAATTCTTTTCTATAAAATGGTGTAAACCGGGCACGCACATCTCACAAACTAGGTTCAAGTCCTAGTTCTTCGTGGTATGGGTGCTTTATAGCATAACTATACAATATAGTTAAGCCTGTATTAGACAATTCTGTATTAGATTGTAATAGTATGAGGCGGAGATAGTTGATTCTCACCCATATCTTGGGAAAAGTGCTATAAATAGAGCCTTAGATTTTTATTTTATATAATAAAAACATCCCTAAATAATGATTTAGATGATAGATATTAAAATCGATGACCTAGAAATTTCAGTAAAACCAAATATTTCTATATTAGAAGCATGTAAACTAATAGGAATCCACATTCCTCGTTTTTGTTATCATGAGCTTTTATCAGTTTCTGGAAACTGTAGAATGTGTTTGGTTGAAATTGAAAATGCTGAAAAACCAGCAGCATCTTGCGTTACAGAGGTGGAAAATGGAATGTCAATTCTATCTAATACACCTTTTGTTCTAAAAGCAAGAGAAAATGTTGTTGAAGCTTTACTTTTAAACCATCCTTTAGATTGTCCTATTTGTGATCAAGCTGGAGAATGTGATTTACAAGATCAAGTGAAAAAACACGGAAGTAATTATAGTAGATACTTCTTTAAAAAAACAAGCGTTGAAGATAAATACTGTGGACCTTTAATTAAAACAGTAATGACAAGATGTATTGCATGTACTCGTTGTGTGCGATATACTTCTGAGATTGCTGGACTTGACTTTTATGGTACCTTAAATAGAGGTGGAAATACTGAAATTAGTCCTTATGTACCAAGTTTCTTTAAATCTGAAATCTCAGGAAATGTTATTGACTTGTGCCCTGTAGGAGCTCTTACTTCACGTCCTTATGCGTCAAAAGCAAGACCTTGGGAGCTAAGATTAGCTGAAACTATTGACGTTTCAGACTCTTTTCACTCAACTGTTTACGTAAACTTTAAAGAAACTGAAATTGTTAGAGTTTCTTCTAAAGCAAGTGTAGACTTTAACATAAATTTGATATCTGATAAAGCTAGATATAACTATGATGCAAATAGTATAAACAGGATTATTGCAGCTAGTGGTCCAAGCACCGTAACAAAAGACAAAAAAGTAAAGCTTGGTTGGAAAAAACTGTTGCCAAAACTTGAAAGTTTAGTGCTTGATTCAAAAGTAAATTTTTTTGTAGACGAAAAAATTGATTTTGATAGCTTATTAATGTTACAAAAAATACAAATGATGTATCCTACTAATGTTTCTGTAAAAAGTTTAACTTTAAACAAAAACGGAAACTTTTATACAAATACAAATTTAAATCTTGATGAAATTGTTACTAATGTTGATGGTTGTGTCTTTTTTTTAGGTACAAATCCAAAAATTGAAAATGCAATTTTAAATGCAAAAATTAGAATTAAACTTAAAGATAATTTAGTTAAATTATTTTCTTCAGGTTTAAATTTTGATTATAACTTTTTAAATAGTTTTATTAATTTAAATGCATCTAAAATGTTTAGAGGTATAGACGGTAAAATCAAAGGTTTTGGGGACTCAATGGCCCAATCAAAAAGATCTTTAATTGTAGTTGGAAATAGCTTAAAAAATAGAGTTTCGAATTTAAACTCGTTACAAACTGTTATTAAGAAAATGATACCAACTGCTACCGTTCTTTATGCTGGTTTATACGCAAATACAGAAGCTTTTAACTTAGTTAAATTCCAAAACGTTTCAGCATATGATTTAAAGCAGAAAAAAGTTAATTTTTTTGCAAAAACTGAAGATAATGTCTTAGTTCGTAATATTTTAAAGAAAAGCAGCGATAAAAGTATTTGGTTTAATACTCATAATTCTGATATTGCTGAAGAAGCTTCTTATGTATTACCGGCAGCAAGCCATTTTGAACAAGAGCGAACTTACTTAAATTTTGAGCATCAACTACATACTACTTCTAAAATAGTAGAGATTTGTAAGGCTTGTAAAAGTTTAGATTCTTTACTAGCTATTCTTTATAGATTTTCTTCAACTCAAGTTTTAAACGAAACAAAAGTTTATGATTATTTAAAAGAGTCTTCAAATGCTTCTCAAAATTTAAAAAATATAAATAAATCTTTTATCAATAGTCTTTCTATTTTAGGAAATGTTGAAAAAGTGCAAGTTAGTAAATATCCTCTTATTCAAGAAATTGGAAACTTTTATTTATCTGATACTTTTAGTAGAAATTCAGCAATAATGCATTCTTGTAGTAATGAAATGTTAGAAACATCAAGTAATATAAGTAACACTTAAATTTCATTTTTAACGTTTAGTGGGGTGAAATAGAGCAGAGGTTAGCTCGTCGGGCTCATAATCCGGAAGTCATAGGTTCGAATCCTATTTTCACTTTATTTATATATATATTTCAAAAAAATACATATGTTCTTTTATAAGCAAATTGTACAGCAAATTATACTTATTTCATTTATTACTTTACACAATGCATTTTGGCTCAGTTACGCATGTTGTATCGCATCCGTTTTGCCTGAACTTATTTTAGACTACGTTAATGTTTTACATTCCAAAATAAGTCAACTCGATCCTTTCAGTTTTTATATAGGTGCTACGCATTATTTTATGGTCAAAATTTTATTAACACCTATTTTTTTATTTTTAAAAACTCACGATTTATTTGTTACTATAGGTATTGTTAAAAGTCTTCTTGGTTTCCAAGAAGTTCCTGCAAGGGCGCTTTTAGCCGACTTTAGTGTGTGTACCTACGTCGCATTCAAAATATATTTTTTTTTCAAAATATATGTTGAGCTTTTGAATATTCAGTTTGCGATTTTCGAAAAAGATAAAACTGACAAAGATAAAGAATTACTTTGTGAATTTGAGCGTGACAATAATCAGTATAAATACTTGTTTTTAAAGCATCAACTGCGTTTTCACTTATTCGTATTGCAGGTTTTTTTTTCGCTAGTGTACCTTGTAACCACACTTTTACTTTTATATTTCTTCAATTTACAAACTAGTAATGTCGAATATTACATTCGTGTAATTGTAGAGTTCGATACCAACCCTCAATATTTACTGCGATACGGTCATTACTACAAGTAGTGACTTCTTTTTAACTTTAACTTTTAATTTAAGGTGGCTAGATTTAATGGTTAGAATCGGTAATTCATGACTGCTCATGAATACTTTGGTGTAGGTTCGAGTCCTACGCTGCCTTTTCTTTGTGGTTTTTATTCTACTAAAGATTATTGATTTGTGTTGATTCGATTTTTTGGGCCACACCTGACATGGTTGGTTTATTGGAAGTATCAACCGACAGCCAGATTACCTAGTGTGTAAACATTTATAATTCACGGGCCTTTTTTTTTTGAAGCCCAGACTAGAGCTTCTAAGGCAGAAAAAAGACAAAACTTATTTAAAAATTAAAGATTAGTTTTTTTCTTGCGCTTTTGGTTCAGTTGTTAGTGTAACATAAATAATATAAAAGAACACAACAACTGAAATAGCAGAAATATATGATCCAAAAGAAGCGATAGCATTCCATCCAGCAAATGCATCTGGATAGTCTGGTACTCTTCTAGGCATTCCTGCAAGTCCTAAAAAATGCATAGGGAAGAATGTAACGTTTACTCCAATAAAGAATAAACAAAAATGAATTTTCCCTAAAATTTCTGGATATCTTAATCCAGTAATTTTTTCAATCCAGAAGTACCATCCAGCAAATATTGCAAAAACAGCTCCCATCGATAAAACATAATGGAAGTGAGCAACAACATAATATGTATCGTGAACAACAGCATTAATAGCAGAGTTCGATAATACAATACCGGTTAATCCTCCTACAGTGAATAAGAATAAGAATCCAATAGCAAATAACATTGGAGTATCAAATTTAATTGATCCACCCCACATAGTTGCAATCCAACTAAAAATTTTAATTCCAGTAGGTACTGCAATAATCATGGTAGCAGCAGTGAAATAAGCTCTAGTATCAACGTCTAGTCCAACAACATACATGTGGTGAGCCCAAACAATAAATCCTAAGAATCCAATTGAAACCATTGCGTAAACCATTCCTAAATAACCAAAAATTGGTTTTCTAGAATAGTAAGAAACTACATGACTGATAATACCAAAACCAGGTAAAATTAAAATATAAACTTCTGGGTGTCCAAAGAACCAGAATAAGTGTTGGTATAACACAGGATCTCCTCCTCCAGCAGGATCAAAAAAGGTAGTACTAAAGTTTCTATCAGTTAATAGCATTGTAATAGCACCTCCTAATACAGGTAGTGATAAAACAAGTAAAAAAGAGGTAACAAGAACAGACCATACGTATAGTGGTAATCTATGCATAGTTAGTCCAGGTGCTCTCATATTAAAGATAGTAGTAATAAAATTAATAGATCCTAAAATAGAAGCAGCTCCAGATAAATGTAAACTAAAAATAGCTAAATCTACAGCAGGTCCAGAATGAGCTTGAATACTACTTAGTGGTGGATATACGGTCCATCCAGTTCCAGCTCCAGCTTCTACTAATGTAGAAGAAACAAGTAGGAATAAAGAAGGAGGTAATAACCAGAAAGAAATATTATTCATTCTTGGGAACGCCATATCAGGAGCTCCGATCATTAAAGGAACAAAGAAGTTTCCAAATCCTCCGATAATAATTGGCATTACCATGAAGAAGATCATTAAAAACGCGTGTCCTGTAATTAATACGTTATATAGTTGATAGTTTCCACTTAAAATTTGACTTCCAGGATGTGCAAGTTCCATTCTAATTAACATAGACATTGCAGTTCCTAAAACACCAGAAAATCCTCCAAAAATTAGGTATAAGATTCCGATATCTTTATGGTTAGTAGAAAATAACCATCTAGAAGCACTATAATATAAACTTTTTGAAATAATTGACATAAAAATTTAAATTAGTTTTTATTTAAATATAATTAAGTATTATATTTAATAAAAGTCGACAGTATAGATTTTTTTTTGAAATATTTATTTTTATAAATTTTATTTTATGATCATCAATACCAAGCAAAATTTTTATTCCAGCCGCACGTTCCCGTACGACTACCTTGTTACGACTTCATCCCAGTTACAGACCCTATAATGACCAACCTTCACAGATTAATTTCAAACAAAATCCACTCCCAGCATGTGACGGGCGGTGTGTGCAAGATCTAAGTACAAAATTCACCGTAACTTCCTGATTAACGATTACTTGTGATTCCACCTTTATGTAGACGAGTTGCAGTCTACAGTCTGTACACGATAACTTTTCGAGATTGACTCAAAATCGCTTTATTGTATAACTTTTTGTGATTATCATTGTAGCACGTGTGTAGCCCAGTTCATAAGGGCCATAAGGGCTTGACGTCGTTCTCACCTTCCTCTAGTTTGTCACTAGCAGTTTCTTATGAGTAGTAATTTTTAAAAATACGATTTTTGCAACTTTCAAAAAGTTCAAACCTCAGTGAAATGGTTGTCACAAAACAAGTCTGATACCAAAAAAATTTTTCTAACATAAAATAAGAGTTACGCTCGTTAAAGGACTGAACCAAACACCTCACGGCACGAGCTGACGACAGCCATGCAACACCTGTACAATTATATATAAATCTTTATTAAAAGATTTAAATAAGGCTATTGCTATTAATAATACTTTAATTGTATTCAAGAACTGGTAAGGTTTCGCGTGTACTATCGCATTAAACCACATGCTCCACCACTTGTGTAGATCCCCGTCAATTCCTTTGAGTTCCAATCTTGCGATCGTACTTCCCAGGCGGAATGCTTAACGTGTTAACTTTATACTTGGCCGATACCAAATATTAGCATTCATCTTTGACTGCGTGGACGACCAGGGTACCTAATCCTGTTTGCTCCCCACGCCTTCGTTCCTCAATGTCAGTGATATTCAAGATAACCGCTTTCGCCTCTGGCATTCCTTAATAGATCAAAAGATTTCACTCCTCCTTATAAAATTCTATTATCCTCTAATTCACTCTAGACAACCAATATCTAAGGCAGTTTTAATTTTACTTAAAATTTCACCAAAGATTAAATTGTCAATCTACGAACCCTTTACGCCCAATCATTATGAATAACGCTCACTCCCTTCGTATTACCGCGGCTGCTGGCACGAAGTTGGCCGGAGTTTCTTCTTTAGTTAAAGTCATTATCCTCACTAACGAAATAGTTTTACAGCCAATTTAAGAATCTAATCTGGTTTTACACAAACTAAACACCCAAATCTTTAGTGCCTTCCTCACTAACGCAACATTACTGGATCCAGCTTTCGCTTATTGTCCAATATTCCCCACTGCTGGCAAAAGCTTGGGCCTTATCTCAGTCCCAATGTGGCTGATCGTCCTCTCAGACCAGCTAAAGATTACAGGCATGGTGAGCCGTTACCTCACCATCTACCTAATCTTGCGCAAGCTCATCTCGTGGCGATTTTACCATTTATAATTATCTAAGATTAACTTAGTCCACGAGGTAGAATTCTTGCGTATTACTCACCTGTACGCCATGTATATTAAATACATTTGACTAGCATGTGTTAAGTATATTGCTAGCGTTCATTCTGAGCCAGGATCAAACCCATAAAACATTATAGTTATGTTACAATTTTAGTAAACAAAACTGATGTTTGTAACTCAGTTAAAATTTATGTAGACGGAACCCATAAAGTAATAATATAACATATTATTTCAAATCTTACAAATGTAAAACATGGGAACAATCGTCGTACATTTACGACCTACAAAAATTCTTAAATTTAACCTATGATGATTAAATAAACTAGACAATTAAATATCTAGAATAAATAAACCTATATTATTAAAATATAGAAAGGCAAGGACATTAAATGTATAATTATATAAGTAACGCCCTAAAAAAAGTATAATATATTAAAATACAAAAAGAGTTACTTTTTGTTTAAAAGATTACTTTTTATTTTGAGCCTGCTCTTTAAATTCAGCGTACTCATCATAGAAAGAACCAGCTTTACAGAAAGGTGAAGCTTTGTTTGCATCATCTTTGCTTTTTTTAATTAAGCTGATTAATCTTTCTCTCATTCCAATTGCTTTTTTAACTGGAACTAAAATTTGAGTAAGGAAAATAAAGTGAAGAGCGCCAAAAACAACAAAAGTTGTAATTAAAAGTACTCCGATTACATATTGATCAAATTGTGGCATAGTCTGTTTTTTATTAATAAAAAAGATAAAACATGTAATAAATACATATTTTTGAAGCTTTTTAAAGGCTAAAGCATTAACCTTTTAATGAGTTGATTTCTAAAATTGCAATTTTTTTACGTTTTTTGAAATACGCAATTAAAATGGCAAGTCCAATAGCAGATTCTGCTGCAGCAACAGTTAAACCTAATAAGAAATAAATTTGTCCAAGTGAATCAGAAAGATAAACACTAAATGTGGCTAGATTTAAATCTACACTTAATAGCATAATTTCGATACCCATTAGGATTAATAATACGTTATTTCGGTTTAAAAGTATACCCGCAGCACCTATAATAAATAAAAGGGTATTTACAATAATTTGTGTATAAAGCATAAAATAAGTTTTTTTGTTAATAATAATAAAAATAAATTAGTTAAAATTTTAGTACTTTTCAACTAAGAGACTTGAGATCTCTTGCATTTAAAGCCTATCAAAGTAGTAATCTTCTACTTAATTATGAAAACATGTTTTAAGGGAAGTTTCTTGCTTATATGCTTTCAGCAATTATCTTTTATAAACTTAGCTACTTGACGGTACTACGGATGTAATAATCAATTCACCATAGGTTTACTTAACCCGGTCCTCTCGTACTAGGGTTTACTCCTCTCAGTTTTCCCACTTGCGGCAGATAGGGACCGAACTGTCTCACGACGTTCTGAACCCAGCTCACGTACCACTTTAATCGGCGAACAGCCGAAC
>SMOI01000286.1:0-39934 GCA_008000375.1 Poteriospumella lacustris
CGACGACGACGACGACGACGACGACGACGACGACGACGACGACGACGACGACGACGACGACGACGACGACGACACGATGCACAAACATGAAACGCCCTTTTCAGTTTCTTTTTTTCGCCGCCGCCGTTTGGATTCCGCGCAACTTCTGTTTCGATGCCACCGAAAAACGATGGATACATAACTAAATCGGCGTAATTGAGTCCTCAATCGAGTTGGCTTGTGTTTATTCTTGTGCTGGTTGTGGAGAAGCCCCTCTCTTTCGGTTTGAAAAATGCTTGGTCCATGGAGAATGGCTGTTCTGTTGATTGCTTGCATCATGGTGCTCGCCACGACAACAGCTCAACAATACGATGAGGTCCTTTATGATCCAGTACCCCATTCTCATGCTCACAGACATAAATTGGCTGAAGCAGCGAAGAAGGCCCTCAATGACATGCTGAAAAATGACCCGAAAATGCGCAAGCCGGAGGAGTCCGCAGTGCCTCAGTCCACCGGTATGACGATACGTCTCTAGAAGAGTATTCCGCCTTCGCTGACTAATTTTGCTGTTTCGACTTTAGAACCACATAGAAGAAAAACTCTGGAGATGCGCCGCAAGCAGCGCCAGGCCAATAAGCGCAACAGCCGCCGCAAGTGAGTCTGTCCGCTGCAGGACTCCGCCTTATGTAAATTATGTACAAAACGACTACAAAAGTGTATATTCCAATTAATGAAATTGATTACAACCGCCTCGCTGTTCAAAATTGGTTCCATCACATTGTTCGCGACGTTCGGAGGGGTGTTCGACATTCATATTGACAGACGATTACGTTTGAACGACATCGAAAAAACGCGGGAAATACACTTAAAGGTACTCAGAGATTCCTATAGGCCAGCTAGCTTCAAGTCAGGGTTCTTCTCGAGCAAGGATCGGATTTGAGTGCTCGCTTCCTCCGTGAGCCGGCCTATACGAAACAAGATTAGACACCATTCAAAACAAAGGTCGAGAAACTGGAAGACCAGCAAGAGCTTACCATTGACGAGTTTGAGATGAGTGATTAAGGCACTTGCTTCTGGCAACGGGTAGCGACGTTCGGCTTTCTCCACAAAGACTGTATTGAAGAAGTCCACCCTGTCGGTAGGCTTCATTACGGCGATTTCCATGATGCGAACTGTTTCACCCGTGTCTGGAATCAATGTGCTGTTGATTTGAGCAACCCGACCAATTCCTAGGAACGGACCATACTGCTTTTTCATATATTTGAAGGCAACGAAACGAGGCTTGGGACCTCCTGGCTCCGCAGGACGGGTTTGTCCATCACCCGGCTTCATTGATGTCAGACTGAAGGTTTGGCGAAGAATGCCTGGTTGATTGTTGCTCGATGGAGCGTTGCTTTTTGAATCTGCTCTGTGCTCTTGTTTTATCGACAGGTCCTTCTTTGCGGACAGATCAGAGAAGTGGATGTCCGACTGTTCCAAATGCAGTTTCGCCTGTGCTGCATTAATTACTGCGCTTGTTGTCTTTCCAGAAGGCTTCGGGGCGGACAAGTTTGCCAAATGTGGGGCAGTGGTAGACATTGATAGCAAGCGATGCTTGATAACGGCTGGCCGAGAAGTGCCATCATCGTCGTCGTCATCTGCAGCGATCTTCTTCTTTTTCTGATCAACTGGGTTAACTGTCGACACTGCAGGCGAGGCTACGAGAGGGGACGGACGGCCTCCACCGAGACCGCCCAAGAACTTAGGCCTCGATTGAATTACCTCGTCATCTTTGGGAGAATAGTCTTCATCGTTCTTGTCATCGTTCTTCCGAAGTCGTTTTGGCTGTGACTCACTGGTCAGATTCGCCCTAACTCTCCGATTTCTCAAATAGCCCTCCACATCGAAGTATTCTGAGTCTTGAACATAGCCTAATCGGTCCGTGACACCGAATTCTGCGGACCACAATCCTGGCTCATAAGAGAATATGAGTGTCTCCAGTATTTTGTATCTTTCCGGGTTCTCTTGGAAGTAAAATTCCAACAAATCCCTTTGTGCTGAGAGCCATGAACCCACGAACAGTCTCTCTCCTGTCTCTTCATCAATTTCTTGGTAATTTTCCGGAATATTGAAGCTTTTGTTCTTGTCATGGAAGGACAACAAGCGTCCTACCATATTCATCCAAAGTGTCTCTTCCCGTTCGGCCTCATCGACACGTTTGGTTTTACCTTTCCAGGCTTTCATCTTCGGGGGCATCCTTCAATCGCTATAATGCAGGTCTAACGGTTGAACGTAGACCTCTAACTCGAGTGTTTATGCTTCCTTTGGTCCTTGAAAGATTTCATCCCGTATGACCTCGCCCGTCCTCGTTTTCGGCCCTCTTTTTTCTTCGTTCGGCCTTTCCTCGCCTTCCTCGTTTTTCACGCTTTTTTTCAAGCAGCGGGACAGGGCGTTACGGATTTTGCAACAACCTGCAACAACCACAACGCGAAGTCCAAAGTGCGCGGCACTTGACTCTTGACTTCCTTTACCCGGACAGTTTGATTCCTTGCTGTTCATCATTTACTATCATACGCACATATATTTGTGTGGGCTGTCACAGTGTAATTGCCCTTTTCTTGCTTTGGTTCTCTTTTGTTTGTGTTTTGAAGAGCAAATGAGCGATCCATCGGCTCCACCACTTGTGACTTTACATCACAATCCACTCGCGGGCTCAACAAACCCAGCGTTTGTGAACGAAACTCAGCCTCCTTCATTGGACTTTCGAAAATCTGAAGTGAGCCTGGCCAATGCTGGATTACCCATTCGAGATTCGACGGTCGAATTAATCAACTTCAGAAACAAATACGAAATCAACCCCAAATACGCGACAATGCTTCAAAAGATCACCAACTTCACTTCGATTATCGTCGCGGATGATTCTGGTTCAATGAATGAGCTTGCAGACCCTGATGTTGGCCATTCTCTCACCCGATGGGACGAACTGAAGAAGTCGTTGGAGATTATCATCGAAGCGCACAGCGTGTTCAACATCTCATGCGACGTTTACTTCATCAACCGAGGATTTGTTCGTAATGTTCAAGTTTACTCACAGCTTCAGCCGTTTCTCGTGCCTCCCCCTCAGGGTGGTACCAATTTGATGAATATTTTGAACATGATCCAGCGTGATCACATCGGCGCAGACATGGGGAGGCCGTTGATCATCCACATTCTGACCGATGGGCATCCCACCGACGGCAATGGAAACGTAAGTTCAGTATTCTTGTGTTGCCTTTGGTTTCGCCGATGAATGAGTGTGTGCTTCGCTGGTACAGGAAAATATTCGTGACGTGGCTCAATGGATGCGGCTCCGGCCCTACCCCGAGAAGGTGAAAATCTCGATCGTTCTGTGCACTGACGATGAGGGAATCGAGCGAAGTTATCGATCCCTAGAGTTCAACCCACAATCTTGCGTCCCCTGCTCACAGGGTATTCTCGGCGTGGACGTATCGGAGGATTATCGGGGCGAAACACGTGACGTGCGGAATACGCGCGGTCGCAATTATCGTTTTACCTTTGGGGACTACATTGTTAAAGTCCTCGTTGGTGCCATCGATCCATCGATTCACAATATTGACTTACCAGCGTCGGGCTGTATATTGTCATAGACTACAGCTCTTGTCCTTGTTGTCGACGTTACGATTTTCATGAAAATGTCAGTGGTCCTGTTCTCTATGTCGTATCTCACCTCGTACGTTGCTCTTCTATTCGTTCATTCTTTATTGCTCCTTGAGAGCGTATTTTTTCTTCTTGGAAAGCATTGTTGCTGTAACCCAAGCCTGCAAAAAGAAGTTTCATCCGCATTCTACTCGATTCATCATATTGCCCACCCACTACCCAACAATACCCAGCCACCCAGCCGTGCTCACTTCTTCCAGAGACTGCGATACTCTGCGATACTCTGTGCTGGCCCTCAGCAGAGCAACTTCCGGCGACACGAGACACACCCGAGAGGCTCCAAACACAGCAGCCGAGAAAAAGCACCGGCTTGTTTCTCTATTCGCTATTTGCTCGGTTGGCATCGTTCTTTGTACCGATTGTCGCTCGGAATCAGTCTAGAAACGTCCATCGCCGTCGGAGGTCTTTTGTGAAAGATGATTGCTGCAAGAAAACTCGCTCAGACCCAGTAAGTTGGTGCATGTGGGCCGTATAGGCATTGCGAATGGTGGTCTGATCTTGGATGCCGCATGTTCTTTTGGTGTTGGTGATGTCGTAGATTCCCTTCTTCTGCTCGTAGCTTGTCCGTGTTGTCGGCGGCTTATGAGTTCCCTCACACGTACGTAAGAGCGAAGGCTCCTGCGGCCGCCAAGGACAGCCAAGCGACCTTGGAGAACGGTGCGCGCATTGTGTCTCGCGAGAAGGACACTGGTGTAAGTGCTGTCGGCTGGATGTGGATGCATAGGGTGGATGTCTGATGGACGGTGTGGATGTGCATGTGTGTGTATTTGGACGTGTTGACAGGTGGTGTCGTTCAAGGTGGCGGTGGCTGGCGGCAGCAGCACGGAGACGGCTGCTCAACGTGGCGCTGCGAAGTTGTTGGCTGCGGCTGCGTTCGCTGGTACTGCGACGGAGTCCGGTTTGAAGGTGGTGCGCGACTTGGAGCACTTGGGTGCTCGTTTCTCTGCCACGTCGGACCGCGAGAAGATCGTGTACGACGTGACGGTGATGGCGGACCGCGTGGAGCCTGCGCTGGCGACCATTTTGTCGTTGGTGGCGTCTGCCCCTGTCGACTCGTATTTGGTAAGTAGACCGCAGTGTGCGAGGGGATGTTGTGGCTGTTGTTGGTTCAGCGGATCTGATTGGCGGTGGCTGTGTTGGTGCTCAGATCGACGAGGAGAAGGCCCGCGCCGCGTTGGGCTACAAGAGTCGCAGCGGCTGCGCGACCGCGGCCTTGACGGATGCGGTCCACGAGGCGGCGTACGGCGAAGCTACCGCGTACGGCAGCAACGGCTATGCGCTGAACTTGAAGAAGTTGAGTGTGGACGAGGTGTTGGCGTACCGCCAGGCGCACTTCGTGCGCGAGAACTTGACGGTGGTGACGCACGGCGGCATCACCGGTGAGGCGGTGAAGAAGATCGTGGGCGTGCACTTGTCGCAGTTCCCCACGAAAGGAGGCAACAAGGGCGTGACCTTGCCCGCGGCGTCGTTCGTCGGCGGCGAGGTCAAGATCCGCGCCGACTTGGACGGCAAGACGCACTTGGCGATCGCCTTCCCCAGCCCCGCGGGTGAGGCGGGCAAGGCCTACCAGGTGTTGGCCGGCGTGCTCAACGCTCGCGCCGCTGCTCAGGGTATCTGCGCCGGCGCTTTCACACACTCATATCACCACGGCGGCTTGGTGGGCGTCCGCGCGTCGGGCTGCGTCACCTCGGCCAGCGAACAGTTGAAGAAGGTCGTGGCGGAGCTGAAGGCCATCGCCAACGGTGCGGCTGCGGAGACGGACGTCGTCAAGACGCAGTTGTCGTTGAAGAACGCCTTGAATGTGGAAGCTGGCAACGAGTCTGCCACTGCTGTGTTGTTGTCCGGCGTCAACGCCGCTGATGTGCGAGGCGTGACCTCCGCCGCCGTGGTGGACGCGGCCAAGGCGGTCTTGAAGACGGCCTCTCCTGCCTTCGCGGTCTACGGCGCCACCGCTGGTGTGGGCTCTGTGCAGAAGTTTTTGGCGTAAGTCAGTAGTAGTGCCGACGCAGCCATAGCTCCTGCGCAGGTCGGACTGTCGTATTTGTAGATGCACTCCCCTCCCTCCCCACTCTCTTTCTTTCTATACATGTGTGTAAAGCGATCTATCTATATGAACAGGAATGGCTTCAAACCTTGTCTCGTCTTGAGTTGTTGTGGACAGTAAACATAGGTGACTGGCAGCCAGCAGGAGCTGCACCACACCGCACCGCATCGCAGCGCTGCCCCATCGAACAATCGCTGTACTGGCTGGACCCTGTGTAACTGCTATTCACGAAGTACACACATCAGCAACACAAAAGAAAGACAGCCGGCGTTGTTAATATAAATAGATCACTTGCTTTACACATGTATAGAAAGAAAGAGAGTGGGGAGGGAGGGGAGTGCATCTACAAATACGACAGTCCGACCTGCGCAGGAGCTATGGCTGCGTCGGCACTACTACTGACTTACGCCAAAAACTTCTGCACAGAGCCCACACCAGCGGTGGCGCCGTAGACCGCGAAGGCAGGAGAGGCCGTCTTCAAGACCGCCTTGGCCGCGTCCACCACGGCGGCGGAGGTCACGCCTCGCACATCAGCGGCGTTGACGCCGGACAACAACACAGCAGTGGCAGACTCGTTGCCAGCTTCCACATTCAAGGCGTTCTTCAACGACAACTGCGTCTTGACGACGTCCGTCTCCGCAGCCGCACCGTTGGCGATGGCCTTCAGCTCCGCCACGACCTTCTTCAACTGTTCGCTGGCCGAGGTGACGCAGCCCGACGCGCGGACGCCCACCAAGCCGCCGTGGTGATATGAGTGTGTGAAAGCGCCGGCGCAGATACCCTGAGCAGCGGCGCGAGCGTTGAGCACGCCGGCCAACACCTGGTAGGCCTTGCCCGCCTCACCCGCGGGGCTGGGGAAGGCGATCGCCAAGTGCGTCTTGCCGTCCAAGTCGGCGCGGATCTTGACCTCGCCGCCGACGAACGACGCCGCGGGCAAGGTCACGCCCTTGTTGCCTCCTTTCGTGGGGAACTGCGACAAGTGCACGCCCACGATCTTCTTCACCGCCTCACCGGTGATGCCGCCGTGCGTCACCACCGTCAAGTTCTCGCGCACGAAGTGCGCCTGGCGGTACGCCAACACCTCGTCCACACTCAACTTCTTCAAGTTCAGCGCATAGCCGTTGCTGCCGTACGCGGTAGCTTCGCCGTACGCCGCCTCGTGGACCGCATCCGTCAAGGCCGCGGTCGCGCAGCCGCTGCGACTCTTGTAGCCCAACGCGGCGCGGGCCTTCTCCTCGTCGATCTGAGCACCAACACAGCCACCGCCAATCAGATCCGCTGAACCAACAACAGCCACAACATCCCCTCGCACACTGCGGTCTACTTACCAAATACGAGTCGACAGGGGCAGACGCCACCAACGACAAAATGGTCGCCAGCGCAGGCTCCACGCGGTCCGCCATCACCGTCACGTCGTACACGATCTTCTCGCGGTCCGACGTGGCAGAGAAACGAGCACCCAAGTGCTCCAAGTCGCGCACCACCTTCAAACCGGACTCCGTCGCAGTACCAGCGAACGCAGCCGCAGCCAACAACTTCGCAGCGCCACGTTGAGCAGCCGTCTCCGTGCTGCTGCCGCCAGCCACCGCCACCTTGAACGACACCACCTGTCAACACGTCCAAATACACACACATGCACATCCACACCGTCCATCAGACATCCACCCTATGCATCCACATCCAGCCGACAGCACTTACACCAGTGTCCTTCTCGCGAGACACAATGCGCGCACCGTTCTCCAAGGTCGCTTGGCTGTCCTTGGCGGCCGCAGGAGCCTTCGCTCTTACGTACGTGTGAGGGAACTCATAAGCCGCCGACAACACGGACAAGCTACGAGCAGAAGAAGGGAATCTACGACATCACCAACACCAAAAGAACATGCGGCATCCAAGATCAGACCACCATTCGCAATGCCTATACGGCCCACATGCACCAACTTACTGGGTCTGAGCGAGTTTTCTTGCAGCAATCATCTTTCACAAAAGACCTCCGACGGCGATGGACGTTTCTAGACTGATTCCGAGCGACAATCGGTACAAAGAACGATGCCAACCGAGCAAATAGCGAATAGAGAAACAAGCCGGTGCTTTTTCTCGGCTGCTGTGTTTGGAGCCTCTCGGGTGTGTCTCGTGTCGCCGGAAGTTGCTCTGCTGAGGGCCAGCACAGAGTATCGCAGAGTATCGCAGTCTCTGGAAGAAGTGAGCACGGCTGGAAAATCTGAGTAGTCTGGTTTCGCTGTCATCGTCGTCATGTACTGTTGTCTGAGCAAAATGAAGTGGCCATTGAGTCGTCAATGAATTTGGTCACAAATCAATCTATATGCTGATTCTTTCGCGGAGTTTTCAGCTATGACTACCTTTGTAAATGTACGGGAAGATGATTGGCAGCTGCAATTGTCGAATAAGTACCCCGGATATCAGTTGTGGGTTCATGAACGATCCGGTCTGACGTTTTGGAGAAAAAGTACTCCGTTTGATAATGCCGAGAAGGTAGCAATCATTGTTCCTTTTCGTGACTTGCAAGCAGAACAGAAACGAACGGAGCAATTGAATCGTTTTCACCCGGAGATGACCGAGTTTCTGAAGAAAGGAGAAGTGCCTTTCAAGATCTTCATCATCGAGCAGTCGAACGATGGCAGGAAGTTTAATCGGGGGAAACTCCTGAATGTGGGCTTTGAGATTGCGAGATCGCAAGGTTACAACGTGTTTGTCCTGCATGATGTTGATTTGATTCCATCAGAGGGTCTCCTGCCATTCTATGTGCGACCCCCGTCAGCACCAGTTCATGTGGCGCGCGTTTGGAATCGATACAGTGGCAATTTGAACTATTTCGGTGGCATTGTCACGTATACCACGGAGCAATACGAAGCCATCAATGGATATCCGAATAACTATTGGGGTACGTTGTGTTCGTTGCTTAGTACCGTTCGTTGCCTTCGGTGTGTGTAACTTCTCACTGAGTGGCGTAGGGTGGGGCGGTGAGGACGACGAGCTGTTCAAACGCACCCGCAAATGCAACTTTCACATCTTGTCACCTTCCCCGAGCGATGGCTCCATCTACGACATGGAAGAAATGGATTTAGATACGAAGTTGACGTACTTACGTGAGCATCAACTGCTCAAGTGCAACAACAAGAAAGAGCTGTTGGACGAACACGACACCACCTGGCGATCCAACGGCTTGACCGCCTTCCGTTCTGCCGAGCCACAGTTTTTCATGGAAGCCTTGGAATATTTAAGTGACTTCTGTGTGAAGATCACCGTCGAATTGACGTTGAATGGTGGCCATTGGAGTGACCAACGCTGCGGCATCGACGACAAGCAGTACGACGACACCGACGCGACCGCGAAGGTCAAGCGTCGGAAGATCACGTAGTGCTTTCGTTGTTCTTTTTCTATATCACCATGCAGCCAAAGACCACAAAAGGTCAGGTCTGGAGGAGGGTGTTTGTATTGTAAATATTGTTCCATAGATGATCGATCGACGGGTGGCACCGGTCCTCTGGGGGAGAAGGGTCCACAGCTCAGTTGCAGAGGGGTGGGTGTGTGGGTGTGGGTGTGGGTGTGGGTGTGGGTGTGGGTGTGGGTGTGGGTGTTAGCGTGGGGTGACATGTACAGGTGAAAATGAAAATGATGCTGCATGGTGCGAGAGGAACCCCCGGCGAAGGATCATCTACAGTGAACGACTACGACGAAGAAGAAGAAAGAATCGACCGAAGGCCGAGCATAGAGTGAGCGGTAAACGGGAAACGTTGGTGGTGGTAGGGGCGCAATGGAATCGAGTGTGGCAAACGGGAACGCGAAGGGGGGGGCAGCGGTATCCGATGGAGTTAGAACAGTCGTCTCTTCTTGAACGGCATGGTCAAGCAACTCAACCAGTCGCGCGGTCCGCTGGCATCTTCTTCTGCTTCGTCCACGTCGATGGCTCCCGCGGGCAACAAGGTTTGACCGTTGAAGACGTAGCAGGTGCTCTTCGCATCCGACGAGGAGACGGGGAGAGACACCTCCTTGCACTCTTCGACGGACAACAAATAGCCACGCATACGGTCTTGTTCCGCGATGGCTTGTGCGCTGGTCGCACCGGACAAGTACATGATGCGATGGCCACGATTCGTCACCGGCGACGCGTCTGCGGTGTGCACCACCACGACGTGCGGCCCGTCCACATTGCGCACTGCGAGGTATCCATTGAGCGCCAGCTTCTCCAACACGATGTGTTCGCCATCCAACAACAACGACGAGCCCGCGGAGATGTGGATTTGTGATGCGTCGCCGTAGATATACGTCGCGGGGGCCTTGTTCTCCGTCGTGTCGGTGGCATTGGCGGCCTCCAAGCGACGGATCTTCGCACGCAATTCATGTGGGAAGATGGCAAAGGATGGCTTGACAACGATGCGAGGGGATGGCACGGCCGTGATACCTTCAATGGTCAACGGATCTGCGTCGGGCAGGTTCGCGCCAAGCAAACGCAACAATTTCGCCCAGAGGCCGTACTGGTCACATTCCGCCGTGTACGGGGAGGCCGCGGGAACACCCGATGCAATCGATGCCGCCGCATCTGTCGCATTGTTCTTACACGGAGAATAGCAAAACCAATCGGGCGCCATGGTGAAACCGACACGTCCGGTGCCAACACGTTGGTCGTGATGGTGCATCATCAACTGGGGGTAGTCCTGCATCATACACTCCAGACGGGTAGGCTTCTTGAACAAGGTGCGCGTGCTGTCCTTGTACTTGGGGTTGACGAACTCAGGCATCACCCCTTGCGTCTCCTCCAGGACAGACACGTACGGGGCGAGCTTAAACAGCAGCTGATTGATGTTGCCCGGATACGGAGAATGACCGGTCACGGCATCGTTGACGTCTCCGTCGGGATTGACCGTCGCTCTCAACAAGGGATCCAACTGATTATACTCCACGTTGATGGTCATTTCCTTGCCGGTGGAGTTCTGAACCAAACGCGTGATGGCCCCCACGGCTTGTTTGGCAAAGCGAGGGACAGCCATCGAGTTCACGTCGAGTTCCATGGTGACCGACACACCGAGCATCGCTGGTAGCGGTGTAAACGAAAGACCGTTGGTATCCTGGAAGAAAATGACCCATTGTACGCCTTTTTCCTGCCAATCTTTGGCCGTTCCCGTCAAATGCATCAAGGAATGCACGTCGCCATGTCCATGAGGCTTCGAGTCCATGTCATACGGCGACGTCATCGCCATATGAGCTTGATTGGAAAGCAACGCTGGGACTTTCCCTTGCTTCATGATGGTCACTTGAGCAGGATCCATGCCAAAGTATGCATTCTTTTCCAGTAGTGCAATCGTCTTGGCTTGGGTATCGTCGGAAACCATGATGGCCAGAGGAAGCTTGAAGCCTGGAACGGCGTACCGCTTTTGAATCGCCAAAATCTCTTCGATGTAGTGCTGGATGTAGGAGGTACGAGTTACCGTCTCCACGGGCAACTCAATTTTGATGCCGTTGTACCCCAGACGCTCGCCCAATCCACCTGCAACCAGAACGAAGCCGCACTTTCCCAACTCCGGAATGCCTGCTTCTTCATAGCGCTGGTACTCTGGAGTAAACGGTTCCAGTTTGACACCAGATGGAACTGACGGAGTCCATCCATCAAAAGGGTTCTCGCCAGCCCTGGCTGCAGCCAGCAGTTTGCGGGCACGGGAAAGGTATCCTTCCAAACCACCAACGCAATTGCTGTCCAACGCCGAAAGTTGCGTAAGCAGGCGATGCTTTGCATCATCCTGTGTTCCAGGTGGATCCCATTGAGCGAAGACGTGATGCTGGCCCAACTGCAACAACTTAGCCGTCAGTTCTTTCTCTTGCTCAGTCAACAAAGAGTAGTTGTCACGAAGCTTTTCAGGCAGTTCTGGCATGGTTGTTGTTTCTGCCATTTCGATTGAATCTGTATGAGTAGATTAGAACCGCACTGCGAAGGTATCAAACGTTCGAAATCCTTCCAAGGTTGTTCAGGATGTTCATATCTGGCACAGAATCTCTACTTTCTCGGACGATCACAGCACAGCCAAAGATAGACCTCACAAGGAAAAGTCGTCGTCGGTGGGGGAAGAAGCGCAACCGGCAACGGATACCACAAAATTGAAACGCCTTCCTCATTTGCATGTTCCTCGTTGTTGTAGATCCCCTTGTGATGACGAAATCAGTCCCTCGCCATTGTCCTTGTGGTCGTTAGTCGATACGCTGCCATTCTCTATGGCGTGGGCAATGGCGAGACACATTTTTCCAAAATTTTCTAAAACGTTTGGTGGCTACAGTTGGGCAATGAAAAGACAGCGTCGCAGCGATGTCACACACGACAATCCCTCGACCGTTCTGGGTATCCACGACTTTCTGACAGAAACAAGACATCGCTTCACAGTTATATGTACAGAATATACACGATCGGGGTCTATCACTGAGCCAAAGACCCCGCATCGCCTAATGGCCTCCACGAGCGAAGCTCTTCTTCTCGAGATGAATCGCCGGAACTTGCAGCTGGTCAATCAGAAAGCTCCTACCAATGGCACTGGCCGTACCAACGAGACGAGCGGCAATGGCCGTGGCATTTTCGGGACCGATACGATTGTCTGCGACGCACAATTCTTTCAAATGGCGGTTTTTCTTCAGCGCGTCCACCAACATCTCGCCGCCCAGGATGCCGATGTTGTTCTGCCGCAAGTTCATCACATGCAAGGAGGTGTTGCACATGAGCCCCTGCATCGCACATCAGATTAGCTACTGTACATCAATGCAATATGGCAGCATCAGCTCCTTACATCCGCAAGAGGCTCAACGCCGGTCGTTTGAATGAAGTTGAACGCGAGATTCAGCTCTTCGATGGTGTCCGATTCCTCCAGAAACCTGAAACAGATCCATACACACACGCACACGTACACGCAGACACACAGAGAGAGTACGTTAGATGAGCACACTTCGAGCACCTGCGCTGGGGGTCCAGAAGGTTACCTGCCAATCAGGACGGCACCGTTGGCGGTGATCTTGCACCCCGCCATTCGCAAACAACGGATTTTCCCCAACATCAACAGGTTCTTGAGCAGTGTATCCAGCGTGGCGACATCCAGCTTGTTGAAGGACAAATCCAGATGCACCAATCGAGGCCATGCGAGGGATCCAACGGTCTTACAGACCATTTCCAACGAGGTTGGATCCAAGCGATTGTTCACCAGTTCGAGTCGTTCGAGTTGCGCATTCGCCGTCGTGAAATACAACAGCGACTCGGTGTCCAAGTTCTTGAACGAGACATGGTTCAAAGCGACTTTCGGGATGTCCACAAAGGCTTGATGTGGCATGGCCACCATGAATGCCTCCGAACCTTTGGGATACATCACCTCCAGCATCTTCCGCGCGATGCCCGCCTTCAAAAACACCTGTAATCGATTGAAGATCCGACGTGCGGGTAAGATACTTCGCTGTTGCGCCATCACACGTGCGACGGCGGTGGTGGCAATGCTAATGAGTGTTTGCGGTTGGAAGAACTTCGCGTTGTTGTTGTCCACATGGCGATCCCCCAGATCGTCCAAATCCAACTCGTCATCGGCACAGGGAACCAACGGAATCTCCTGAAACGAGTCCGCCTCTTTGAACAAACGCTTCTCTGTTTTCCCGTCGGGAAAGAACAAACAACCAGGACCATCACGTTTGCCAAACCGAAAGCGTCCTTCGTAACGGATGCCATCGGTGGTAAACTTGGTGCCTTGGCCGTGTTCATAGCCCTTCGCGAATTCACCTTCGTAGAATGCGTTGTCTGGGTACTTCAAGGAGCCGAAGCCATGCTTCAAATCGTTCATGAAGTAGCCTTCGTACTGCATCCCATCCGGGCGTGTATACACGGCTTTCTTGTGGGTAGAGTGTCGCTGGCCGTAATTCCATTCCCCGATGTACACCGACTTGTCGTGATAGAACATGATGCCGAAGCCGTGAGGCTTGTTGTCGCCATCGATCTCCCCAAAGTATTCGTCAAAGACGTCCCCAAACCCCCAACTGACAAACTTGCCAAAACCCACATCGTGTTGATTCGCACGAATTTTCACGGCGCGCGTGCGCTCGATGTTTCGTCGCAGCTTCATCGCCGTCTGCACGGCATGTTTGGCGATCTTCCCTCGAACGATGTGGTGTTTGTCTCGATCTTCTTCCACGATAGGGGTTCGCAGACGTAGGTACAAATGCTTTGGAGTGTCCATGTGCGAGTCGTAGATCAGTCGACTGTTCCCTCGCACCGAGGTGATACCGGGCGTGGTCGCGATGGTGCACTTCTCGCAATAATTCAGTGAAAAGGCCATTTCTCCACAATCGGCTGTGAAGAGTAAAGCTGGGGTATCTTCTCGACATCGAATGCACTGGCCTTTGAAATAGTACCGCCTCGTTCCGTCCTCGAAGTATTCTGGGACGAAATTGTCCGGCAGAATGCGACTTTTCTGTGGGCATTGTATTTGAAATCCGTCAGCCGGTTTATCGGATTCAACAAATCGATCGACAGCGTCGAATGTAACCAACCTTTCCCTCGTTGTCTACGAAGTACACATTGCGCCCACTGCCATCATCAATACATTTCCCTTCCCATGCCATGCTTGGTTCTGCCATTGATCAAAGCATTCGCAGGATAACGGGGGGAGCGTTGCGTCTTCAACCAAAGATTGTGTTCTTTTCTTTCACGTTTTCCTTTGTGTGTCCAAGATCTCCACTTCATCGTGGTTATCTATCATCAAGTTATCTGGTAACTATCGCAGACTCATCAATCAACAACGACTCCACACTTGATCACTTTGTACAGATGTACCGAAATTTGTAACGGCTCACTTCTGCCCCTCAGCGTATCACTCACTCCACCCACCAGACCAGACCTCGGTCCCAGCAGCACACCCTTCACGCGGGACGTCCACTGTCCTCTCACCACACACACGACGTCGAACAGAGAGAAAAAACCGTTCGTCTCGTTTGAAATTATCACAATCGATTAAGCTGACGGACGCCGTTGTATGTAATTATGATTGTGTGAATGCCCCTTCTACAAAGAAAAGCCTGTAAATGATCTTTGGCTTCATTGGTGATATCCGATCGCTGACTGTCCAAGGCGACGCTGTTGGTGCGACATGGGCGATTCTTCCGGGTATGTTCTGAATCCTTGCTTGTGACAGTATCCGATACAAGCATGTATTGACAATGAGATTCGGTCAATAGGCTCATCTGAATGGATTGTTCAGCAAGGCTCGAACAGTGGCGAGAGTCAGACCTGTGAAGTCTCCGGCTACACCGGTGAAGCTGTCGTGAATCAGCCCATTAACGTCATCTTCCAAACGCAAGAATTGGAAGGTTGGCCACAGTTGCTGATTGAAGTTTGGGACAAAAGCGACGAGGGAGTCAAGGGTCTGTTGGGCTGCGGCACTGTCTGGGTCCCCACCAAACCGGGGTTTCATGAAGTGTCCGTGTCGCTGTGGAAACCAGAACCGGACGGTCTTGCTGGCTGGCGAGAGATGTTCGTACCCAGTTATTACGACATCAATGCCTTGCGTCAATTGATGTTGAATCCTTCGATGCGCGTTGCCATGCGCTGTGTCTCGGTCGGCACTGCGACCGTGGAACTCAACGTCGTCGCCAGCAACTTCGATGGACCAGGTGTCTCTCTTGGTTCGCTCGAGAGCAGCTCCTCCTCCTCGTGAACTGTCTATCAGGTATGTTTCAGTCTCCCTTTTCCTTCTCTTGGTTGCTGGGCTCTGGTGCGGTGCAGGGTGGTTCTCGATGATAGACAAAACTATGACAAGCGTATGTCTGACTGCTATTGATGCTATTTTTTATAATGTTGTTGAGAGAACTACTGCACTTCGTTCATTTATTCCTCCACCTGCTCGCTGTGTTCGACCCTTGAAACTGATCGTTTGTTGGCTGTGTTCTCTAGGTGTGACCGTGTGCCGCGTATCCGCTGTCGGATCGGTTCTGGGCCGAGTTCCAGATGCCTCCCTGTCTCCTTCTCCTGTACATATATTTGGCCACCCAGACTCGCTCTGGAATAGTATAACACCCCCTCTCTCCCTCGTTTAGTATAACACACCGTCAATGCCGCAGTATGGCTTGGTTAAGCACTCGACCGTTGAATTACAGCCCCCCTCATCATCATCACCTCTCCACCCCAAACACAGGCGTATTGACTACAGCGTTGGCGACGACAAGAACGCGCTGTGGAAGTACTTCGCTTGGATCTCTGCGGGCGACAGGCCCTCCTCGCGCATCTTGCGCAAACTCTTCGCGAAGTTGCGTTTGGCCAATCGTCGTCCGTCCTCGTCGCACATCAACGGCGCGTGGTAGTACTGCGGGATGCGGAAGTACGCGCTGCCGTCGAGAATCGAGCCAGTCGGATGACTCGACAGCCGCGCGTAATGCCACGTCGAGGGAGTCTGGGCGGGGACCGACGACGTGACCGCAGGATGATGATCGGAGAGGCTGCCGTTCCGTGCCCGTTTCTGTGCGGGACTCTCACCGTCGATGTCTTCTTCGGCTTCTCCTACCGCTGCTGCTGCTGCTTCCCCCTCCTCCTCCTGCTTCTCTCTGAGACCACCAATGGGCGCACCCACATCGGCCGGCGCATGCCAGCAGCGCCGTTGTCGGAAATCCAATCCGAAGATCGCACGCATCAACAACAGTTGCCGACACGTCGAGATCAACAGATCTTGCCCCCGCACCACCTCCGTGACGCCCATCAAGATGTCGTCCACCACCACCGCCAGTTCGTAACTCGGGTAGCCATCCAAGCGCCACACTAAAAAGTCACCGTAATCGTGCATGGCCGTGAACGTCTGTGTCCCGCAGGAGACGTCGTCAAAGGCAATGGAGGCATCGTGGGCCTCGTCAACGTCGGGGCTGGTGTAATCGGGTACGCGGAACCGCCAGTTGATGCGCATGTCTGTGGGCGCCTGTAGGTGTTGGAACTTCTCCGGGAAATGCGCATGATCGCCGGGTCGATACGGGGTCGCACGGACGAAATCAGGGCGCAACTCCGCAGGAAGCACAGGTTCGTTGGGAATGTTCGTGGTGCCACTGGTCGCGGTGGTGGTGGCGGTGGCGGTGGGGGTGGGGGTGGCTTCGGCTTGCGATGCGGTGTGGCTCGTATCTTGCGGCGCGGACAACGCATGCTCGACGTCTCGTCGGGAGAGCGTACAGGGGTATATGTAGCCCTGGTCATAGAGAATCTTCCACGCTTGTTTGTACAGGTCGAAGCGTTTGCTTTGCACGAAGTCGTCGTGGACCGATGTCGTCGTCCCGTAGCCTTCACTCGGCTGCAGGCCAAACCACGTCAGATCTTCGACCATGTCGGGAAGGAAATGAGGTTTACATCGTTGGATATCGATGTCTTCAATGCGAAGGACCAATTCGCCGTGATACTTCTCCGCTCGTTGCTTGGCGATGAAGAACGTTTGGGCATGTCCAACTGTCACACAGCAACGGAACCGTCGATTAGCACACAGCGGAACAAGTCTTCTCTTGCGAGGTATACCATGCATTACCATGTAAATGGCCGGATGGTGACGGGGCAATACGTCCACGATACTGCCCCGTTGGACCAGCCGGCATCCTCCTCTCTTCCACCGCCTCTCGCCAGGTCTCTTCCATTCTCTCTCACGGCAGCAATAGGTATACTGTAGTTAGCGCAGCAATTTCAATGCCTTTGATTCGTTTCCCTCTTTCCTCTTTGCCCACTTGACGATCTATGTCGATCCATGGTCCAGTTCGGGTGTCACTCGTCATCGTCACCATCGTCACCCAAAAAGGCGTTACAACTTTGGCACCAGTCACCCACTGCACCCTGCACCCTGCACCCTGCACCCTGCATACAAACTTGGACGACGGCGAACAGCCTACCCGTACTGTCAGCGTTCACTCCTGTGCCATGTTGCGTGTGTAAAGAAGATACATGACTACAGAGCAGCCCCAAGCCAGCTCTGTTGCTTGCAGTGTTCGATGGGGAAACAGTCTCGTTAAATGTGGTGGCGGTGGTGAGTGGGGTGTGGTGCCCCGCAGCGCAGAACAACGTCCCATGTTGCACACAGGGGCGCCGCATCTCTTGTCATAGAAAGGCTTCTCAAAAACGAGAGAAGCGTCGAAGGAAAGAAACAGAAACAGAAACAGAGAAAGAAGGGAAACGCGGGCGACGCTCACTTGGCGTCGCGCGGCTTCGGCGTCGGTCGGTCGCGGTCCGACGCCTGTCGCGAGAGCGGCGGACGTCGCGATGGTCGTCGTCCACGCCCCTCACGACGATGGCGACGCTGATGATCGCGCCGTGCCGAATACGACGCCGATCCCGCCGCCGAGGACAACACCGATCGGTACTCGTAGGCGCTGGCCGTTTCGGCGTCTTCTTCGGCGTCGTCGTCGGGTGCGTCCGCTTCGTCGTTGCTGTCGTAGTAGGCGGCGTCATCGTCTTCCTCGTCGGAATACGTCCGCTGCGTGTTGTCGTCGTACGAGGCTTGGTCCTCGGCGGTGCCTTCGCTCCGCTGCGACACGTAGCCGGAGCGGTAGCTGCGCTGGCTGGCGATGGTGCTGTCGTGCAGCCCCCGGGGCGGCCGCTGCTGGCGCCGGCGTCCCGAGCTACGACGACGAGGCCGACTGTCGTCGTCGCTGTACGAGCGGTAGCTGTCGCCCTCCTCCTCCCCCCGCGCGCCACTGTCATCGTCGTCGTCGAGGAGCCAGTGGCTGCCACCGTCTTTCGCGTCACGTTCCTGGCCCGGCGGACGTCGTCGCGCTCGGTACTTGACGTCTGCCGCCCGGGAACGACTGTCGCCGTCCTCGGTGACCGAGCGATCCTCGCCGCCATCGTCATCGTCGTAGTCGCTGCCGCTGCGACTGCCGCCGCCGCTGCGACTGCGGCTCCGACCACGTCGCGTTCGCCGCGAGCGCCGTGTCGACGACGTCCGCCCCTGTCGCCGGTCGGCGTCGTAGCGTCGCATGTCGCGGTACTTGGCCTGTGCGGCGATGTACGAGATATCTGCGAGCGCCTCGGGGTCCTGCGTCGGATCGGCGCGCAGCAGCAGCCGCAGAATCAGGTCGCCGTGTCCGTCGCGTCGCGCGAGCGCCAGCGGCGTGTAGCCTCCTTTGTCCTTGAACCCAGCCCCTTCTGGATACGCCGCGAGTAGCATCCGCAGACAACGTACGCGTAAGGGCGACCAGACGTTCTCTGACCGCGCGATGAGGTTGTGCAGCGGGAGCCGCTGGTTGCCGTCCATCACGCGGGCGCTCGCGGGGTACTGCGCCAGCATCCAACGCAACAACTTCGTCGAGCTGCATTTCACCGTCGCGTAGTGCAGCGGAATACGTCCACAGGCGACGAGGGGAATCTTCATCGCCTCGGGGAAGCACTGGTGCAGGTACTGCGCCACCTCGACGTGGCGGTTGGTCAGCGCCGCTTGGTGCAGCGGGAACAGGCCCCGCTTGTCCGGCAACGTGATTGCCTCGGGGTACGACGTGAAGATCCGTTGGAGTTTGGCGACCTGTTGCGTGGTGGCGGCGGCGAAATGCAGCGGGAACTGTCGGTCGTTGTTGACGACCTTGACGCTCTCCGGGTGCGCGAAGAGAATCTCCTGCAGAATCGCCTCGGAGGAGTCGCCGGCCGCCGCCAGGTGCAGCAACGTGTTGCCGTAGTTGTCCCGTAGACTCTGCGACAGCTCCCGGGTCGATTGTTGCATGTGTTCGCCGACCACGTGGAGCGCTTCGACGTGTTGCGAGTGGGTGACGACGTAGTGCACGGGCAGCTTGCCGTGGTGGTCCGGCAGACGGATGATCTTCGAGTGGTAGCGTAGGAACAAGCGTAGCAGGGGCAAGGACTGCGATTGGATGACGTAGTAGAGGTAGTGTTGCCCGAACTTGTCGATTTCCGCGAGGGTTTGTGGGTAGTATTTGACGACTTCCTTCACCAGCCGCAGGTACGTCTGGTGGTCGTCGTGCTCCTCGCGCAACAGGGCATCCCGTGGGGGTAAATCCATCAATTGCCACTGCAGCATGAGCCATTGGTTGCTCAAGAAGTTGGGTTTCCAAGGAAACGACTCGACGAGCGTTTTGACCGGGTCCTGGCGGTCGAGTTCGCGGCCCACGACGATGGTCGACGTCATCGTCTGCACGGCCTGCGCGAACACTTGTCGCTGGAGGTGCTGCGCGTTGCCCGAGTCACGCTGCGAGCCATCAATGTCGGTGCAATCGTGTGATACGCGTACGACTTCGCTTTCGAGGACCAAGGCGCGGATGGCGCCCAGACACTGCAGCGTCATGTTCATCAAGTGAGAGATAGCCGCCTCCCGAATGGCGATTTGCACATCCAAATGCGAGTATTCTTGACCAAATTCTCCTTCCTTTGGCAAAGGAAAGCGAAAGAGATCCAACAGGGCACGCACATCCTTCGTATTCATCGTAGCGCAGTCTCTTGAACGTTGTCCGTTATGGAGTTACCGCACCAGCTGACAACGCGATACAGATACACGACAGATAGAGAGAGCGGTGTTTTGATTTGTTCCTTCGCCTGTGCAGCATGCAATGAAGCTCGTTGGTCCTCTCGTCTCTCGTCTCGCTGGGGGGTCCCAGGTCGGTGACCGTTACGAGTCGACGTCGACGTCGTCGTCGTCGTCGTCGTCGTCGTCGTCGTGCACCACAGTGTCACAAAAAATGAAACCGCCCGCCCTGCCACAAGACACACGACACACGACCCACGACCCACGACCCCCCCCCCCTTGCCCCTGTGCACCCCACTCTCACCGCTGCTCCGGTGCTGCCACCATGCTACAGGAATGCTAGAGGTGAACAGTCCTCGCAGTGGACAAAGAGAATCTCTGATTACGCAGCTACGGCGACGGGACACACGGCGACGGCGACGGCTCTGGTCGGTGTCCACCCCGCACAGGGCGTGTCGCGTGTGTCGCGTGTCTCCGCAGCGGTCTACAGACTACGACACCGTGCTGCACGCAAATCACTCCTCCAACGCCTCCAACTGGTCGTAGTCCCTGCGCGACAGCCGCAGCGCGGGGTGCATGCGCTGCAGCGTGTCGCGGAAGAAGAACGACGTGACGATGCCGCTGCTGCTGCCGTCGCGCAGCAGGACGCGGCACTGCGGGTGCAGCCGCAGCACCCCCACGACCGCGTTCAACAGCCGCGTCGTCTCCCGCGTCATCTCCAGGAGCAGCAGCTGATCCGCGTGCAAATCTGGCGGCAGCTGCGTCGCGCGGTCGTCCGCGACGGCGCCGGTGGCGGCACCGGCGGCGGGCAGCGGCGGCCACGTCGCGCGGGGCACCGGCAGCAGGTCGCACCACTGCCACAGCTGCATCCACAGGCGGCACAGCCCCAGCAAATGCGACGTGTCGAACTGCGTCGTCGTCGCGGCTCTCTTCGTCGTCGTAGACGCGGCGGCGTAGACGCGGCCCTGGACCGCGGCGACGCGGTGCGCCAGCGGCGGCGCCGCGGTGGACGATGCGACCGTCGCGGTCGACGCACCGCCACCGACGCCAGCGCGACGCGTGTCCACCACCGTCGGCGGCAGAAACAGCGGTATCGTGGTCATCGACGCCGTCGCGTTCGTCGCCACGTCGAAGCGCAGCGACGTCACCTGGAACCGCTGCCAGGAGAAGTCGTCCGCCGCGTGGGCGCCTTGGCCGCCACCGTCACCGTCGTTGTCGCCGTCCACGTCCATGCGCTGTCGGTCGGCGCCGGCATCGTCGTCGGCGTCGCTGTTCTCCTCCAAAACGGCGGCCAGCGCCTGCTTCGCCCCGCGGCGACGTTTCCGCTTCGCCGTCTCCGCCGCCGTCGCTTGGGACTGCGACGAGGCCGTCGACGACGAACGAGCGCTACCGCTGCCACCGCCGCGTCCGCGATCACGCACGACCACCACCGTCACCGCGGACCGCGCGAGACCGTCCTCTCCGTCGCTGCTGCGCGTCGCTTGGCCGCCATCGCCGTCGCCACCGTCGCCGTCTCCGTCGCCACCGTCGCCGTCGTTGTCGTCGATGTCCATGCGACCCCTCGGGCCCGCCGCCTGTCGACACTTCGCACGCCGCACCGCCGCGTCGGCCGTCGCGACGGACGCGTCCTCCGGCGAGAGACTCTGCGGCGGCGCCACCTGCAACAGCAACGCGACGAAGCACTGCGGCTGGCCCCGCGCCAGGCCCAGCAGCCACCGCACGAGCTGCACACGCCACCGCCCACCGCTCCGTCAGTCAACGCACCTCTCACAGCGACAGCACAAGCAGCAGCATCGTCTTACCTGCGCCTTCCGTTGCAGCACCGCCCCCTGCAGCACCAGCACACCGCCGCCGCCACCGCCGCCGCCGCCGCTGTGGCGGTCGTCGTGGTCGCCCGCCGAGGCCGCAACGGAGCCGTCGCCCAGCGAATCGTTCAGCTGACTGAACCGCAGCACCGTCGCGGCTTTGCTCGGCGACGACGGCACCGTCGCCATCGCCGACGACGCCGTCGCAGTCGCCGTCGCAGTCGTCGTCGTCGCGACTGCCGCGGCGGCGTCGTTGCCACCGGCCGCCACCGCGACGACGCCGTCCAGGCGACACGCCTCCTGCACGAGGAAGAGCACCAGCGGCAGGCACTTCGTCACGCTGGCGGTCGCGGTCGCCGCCGCCGACGACGACGACGCAGCGGCAGCGGCGGCGGTGGCGCTGGACGTCGACGTCGTCGTCGTCGTGCGCAGTCGGTGGTCGACGCCGCCGCGCGGCCCCGCGGCGTACGCCACGTCGCCGCCGTCCGTCGTCGACGCGGCCGCCCCCGCGCGCTGCCACACGCGCAGCAACTGCGTCTGTTGGCGCATGAACGCCGCGAAGCAGGCGCCGTCCTGCAGCAGCCACGTCAGCAGCGGCAGCCACGTGGCCGCGCTCGCGGCGCGGTCGCCGCCGTCGCCGGGCGCCAGCTGCGCCCACTGGAACAGCAGCGTCGCCATCGACGTCGATGAGAGGAAGCCGAACAGCCGCGGCGACAGCGCCTGGCTGCCCCCGCCGCCGTTGGCGAGGCCGCGTCCGCCCTTCGCGCCGCCGCCGCCGCCGCCGCGCGGGTCGTAGAGCGCCTGGTGGTACGCCACGCGCGAGATCGACAGGCGATCGAACAGCGTCGTGAGGTAGCGCCCCGTCTCCTCCTCCGCCTCTGTCGCCGTCCCCGTCGCCGTCGCTGTCGATGACGCAGGCGAAGGGGCCGCGAGGTGGCGGTGGTGGACGTGTCGGCGGTAGAAGGCGACGAGCGCCGCGACGGTGTGGACCAGGGCGTCGGCGAGGAGGCCCTGGAACGACGCGTGTCGGTACTCGAAGAGCGACTCGCAGAGGACCGCGTGGCGGCAGCTCAGGTCGTGGCACGTGTCCAGCACCGTCTCCACCCACAGGCCCACCTCGTGAAACGCCAGCGGTCGCAGGGCGCTGCCGCCCGTCGACGGCGGCGCGCGGTCGACGGCGGCGGAGGCGATGCGGACGCGCTGCATCGCCTGCATCGCCAGCTGGACGTAGGCGTCGGTGGCGCGGCGGAGGTTGTGCGCCGCCGTGGACGCCCCCGCGGGCGGTGGCTGCCCGTCGCCGACGAGCGTCCGCAACGGCGTCGCGGCACCGGCGGCGGTGGCGGTGGCGGAGGTGGAGCGCTTCAGCCGGTCGAACCGCTGCGACAAGTTGCTGCGCACGCGCGACCGCCGCACGAAGACGTCGTCGTCGTCATCGTCCTCGTCACCATCGTCGCCGTCGAGGCGGCCGTCGGTGGCGTTGGCGTCGCCTCCACCGTCGACAGCGGCCCCGTTGGCCGGGCGGTGGGCGGTCGCCGTGGCGGCCGAGGCCGCCGCCTGTCGGCGGTGCGCCAGGTCGAGCAGCGTCGCCTGCTGCCAGGGACACTGCTCGAGCAGCACGCGCACGAGCTGCAGAAAGCGAATCAACGTCGCCACCGGCAGCGTCGACATCGCTGCTGCCGCTGCCGTCGACGGCGTCGCGGAGGAGGAGGTGGCGGCAGCGACGGCGGCGGTACGCGACGACGCAAACGGCAGCGTCGCCGTCACGACCGCCCCGAAGCAGGCGCTGACCGCGCGGAGCAACGGCATCGGGTCGATGGCGCCTGGGCCATGCCCGCCGCCACTGCTGCTGGACGCCGCCGTGAGCGAGGAGCGCTGGCACTGCAGCGACAACGCGGCCAGCTCGTCGATGAGCCGCTGGAACGGCGCCGCCTGCGACGACGACCAACACTGCGACGCCGCCGAGGCACCGCCGCCGCCGCCGCCGCCGCCGCCACTGCGAAAGGGGTGGCGACTCGTCGTCGTGGGCGTC
Organism: Poteriospumella lacustris; assembly: GCA_008000375.1. Lineage (NCBI taxonomy): Eukaryota > Chrysophyceae > Chromulinales > Dinobryaceae > Poteriospumella > Poteriospumella lacustris. The sequence goes on from SMOI01000286.1 coordinate 24,010, forward strand.
AGGACGCCTCCGGCGGCCCCGCCGGGTGTGCCCGGCGACACGGCGCCGCTTACCGCGACAGAGGATCCGTACGCACAGGACAAGAGGACGTCTTCCATCGCCCGGTGCAACGTCGGGAGGAACGCCAGCAGCGCGGGCCGTGTCGATTGGGGCGCGGCGGGCGGTTGCGCTGCCGCTGCCGCCGCCGCTGTCGACAGTGGCTCTCCTCTACCGGCAGGGGGAAGCCCCGCTTTGGATGCAGCTGAAGCCGCAGCCGCAGCTGCAGCTGCAGATGCTAATCGACACAGAGGGAGAGGGGTTAGTTCGCGAGAGAGAACCGCACTGACGCACGTCACAGACACAGCGCGGCGGTTACCTTCAGACGACGCGGCCTTCTGCCGCAGTTCTTGCAGCTCTTTCGTCAGTTTCGCGACTTCTAATCGTTGCTGGTCCATTTCTACTTTCTGTATGCATCAAATCCGCCCCGCCAGCAGCCACCGCCACCGCCACAGCCACAGGACACGCGCACAGCGTTAGCGGACGTCGAGAGCGCAGCGATCACGGGGCCCCCACACACGCCACGTACCTTGAAATTGAGTTCTGATTGCAAACCCACCACCTGTTGAGAGGCCTTGTGCTGTGCTTCCGCTTCAATCGTCGCCATCGTCGCTTGGAGGTTGAACTTCTCGTCGGCGGCGTCCATCAGCTCGTTGCGTAGCCGCACGTTCTCCTCTTCCAGTTGCCTCAATTGGGCAGCCAACGCACTCGCTGGATCTCCATAGTATGCCATTGTTCACCTTTCTCGCGTGCGTTGCTTCGTATACAGATGGCCAACACTGACTCAGCAGCGAACAGACGAAGAGACGGGAACACACACAGCAGTCTGCGCACACTACCGCATACAACTCTTCCTACGCTTCGATACAAGCACCTCGAATCCTATACAGACGACTGTGTTCTGTTCAACGAGGTGGCGAGGGCCTGTCGAGGAGAATTTGAAAACTTCGTTCTCGTTTTCGTCTTTCTTGGCGACGGCGACGAGGAGGCCGTGCGACACGACGACGACGACGACGACGACGACGCGGTGGGAGGGGACCGCCACCGTCGCGGCGCGTTTCCTCCTCTCGCCGGCTCTGCGCGTATCTTCTCTCTGTCTTACGTCTCTCTACACTGTGCAGTATCTGTCTATACACGGATATGACTAGGGAATGTACTTCAGCTCAAACATATACAACAGGCGACAGATGACACCCCCCGCCCCCCGCTACAGCCACAGCGCGACCCGTGAGGGGGCCGGGGGCCGCAGGCGTCCACCGCCACCAAAAAAACGGCAACCAAAGCTAAACACCATGTTCTATCGCTACCAAACACTCTCACCGCTTGTATCTCGTATGTACACACGCCCCCACTGCCACAGGGGCGTCCTCTTTACCCCACCGCACGCCATCTCCCATGACCAATGGAGCAACGCATGTCGAAGCAATATCACACCAGTCCGATCAAGAAAGCAGTCGCCTTATTCGTGGACAAGACTTTGTTGTCGCTTCAATCTCATCCTCCTCATGACGTGACGCCGCAGGACTTCGTCGCTTCGATCATCGCTTCTTTTGATGACATGCGCCCGCAACGTCGGCATCAGTAAAAGTGACGTGATGGTGGCTAGCGCCGCGTTGCCTGTCGACAGGCGCGTTCACCGCCATTGCTATTACAGTACGATGCCGCACAGATCCGCACAAGAACCCAAACCATCAGGTTCACCAAAACAAACGATACAGAGGTTGTGTACCTTCCTCACTGCAAAGGCTCAACGTACATATAAGAACAAGATCGAGAACAAGAACAAGAAGCGCTGACATCCTCGAATCATCGCACATGTCTTGCATTATATCTCCTGAAGCAGGAAATCATTATTTCTATCATTATATTCACACACATTATTTGAAAATATCTGTAGAATCCAATGCATCGACATTTGTCCGAGTGTGTGCGCGATTGGAAGTGAGGTATTATTCATGTTTTGTTTTGTTTTGTTTTGCTTTGTTTTGCTTTGCTTTTCCTTTCTTTTCGTTACTCTTCTATCCACACTGCGAACAATCGCACGCGAATCCAACAACTCAAACCCGGTTGCGTGCGACAAACAACGCCACGCTGTGGGATTGCGATTGCGTGTGGCAGTGTGTGGCGATAAGAAAATGGAAGAAATCACGCGGTATGAAGAGCGACGAGACTCGTCTCATCGACGATCAGCGGTAGCGGCAATAATAACACCTGCTGCAGGTGTCGGTGCAATAGCCATCGATAGCGGCTCTGGTGGATGCACTCTCATCCCGTCGGCGGTTGCATCAGCTATTCCCGCCCAGGAGGCCACACATGGCTATCGTGTTGTAATACGTATGTATGTTGTCGAGACAGGAGACAGAACGGGAGTAGGACGTGAGTCAAGTCGTGCCAACGAAACGTGATACATACAGGTTCGTTCTGTTTGGACAAGAAATCATGGGAATGGTTGGTCATATATGTGACTCGTGATCATCAACATATCCCTTTCGATCGCGATACAAGGCCTGTTCTTCTTTGACATTCAACAGTGGGCAGCAGTAGAGCCCCTGCTGCTGTTGGCAATACGCATGACGACGACGACGACCGCAACTGAGCAACTGTTGTTCGGATTGATTCTTCGAAGCATCTTGTTCATCATCTCAAAGATCTGCCACAATGCGGTCGTATGACCAAGAGCACCGACATTTTCCACTATAGCGATCAAAGAAGCCATCCTTGCCAGTGTCAGTGTTATTGCCATCGTCCGTCTGATCTCTAAGCAACAATATTTAACACCTGCGCGTTGAATGTACACGCCATCGACCATCTCAATGAGCAGTTTTGGGTGGGAACCAAGGTCAGCCGTGGGCCCAGCCCCTTCCAATGCCGTTCTTCCGCCTGTGAGCAGAGGTGACGGTGATGAGTGGAACCAAGTTGCGACAGTCAAGAAATCGGTCGCCGGTCCAACCACAGCAGCCCCAACTGTCAAGAAAGTCGCTCCTCGTTATGTCGATTTGTTGCCGCTGGGTTCATGCACCTTGGGTCTGCAGTGCCCATACGGAGCGATGTGCACGAACGGGCCTCACGCACCGGAGGTCGAACGAGTCTTCGCTTGTTTCCGATCCCAGGATGAGCGACGGCAATACAAGTTTCAATTATGCACACGCCGGGATGCGCATGCGGTGGTGGAATGCGTCTTCTATCACGAAGGCGATCCAGAGGAGACGACGAAGATGTTCTGTGCGAATTGTTTGCAGGTGGGCCACCTCTCTAGTGTCTGCACCTGGGGTCTTCCTGCGGTAAAGAAGTAAACAAAGCTGTGATCCCCACATCTGAGTCACCTTCGACGAACAAACAGAACGGAGAGGCAGGTCCATGAATCACTTAGATGTTGACGTTAAAGGAGAGACCGATGTTGCCAGGCGTCACGCCATTCACAAAGCCTACAACGGGAAGTCAACAACCGCAAACACGTCAGTTAGCAATCAATACATCAGTCAATCAATCAACGAGACCGTTGACAGGGGAGACACGTACCGTAATCGCTGTGCACTCCTCTCTCGCGATGGATTAGAACTTCCAGTGCCGCTCGGATGCGGAAGGAAGACGATACACTCGATCTAACGCATCGCTCCACGAGGCAATCGGCGCGTTCTTCCGGACGTTGATGATGCGCTTCGCCAGGGTTTCTCCGACCCCTGGCACTGTCCTGAGCTCGAGGTTCGTTGCGGTGTTGATGTCCACTTGCGTACCGCTCAGGGTCAAGAGCACTCGACCGCTAAACACCGGGCCGTAAAACCTCTCCAGAGCAGCTCCTGTCAAGAGAACACACCGATCAGGAACACGGTCACCATCGCCGTAGGTCACCATTCGGGTGGCGACCATCACCAACAGATGATTCTCCGGCAGCCCCAGTGCCACCTTCGCGGCCTCGTCCCTCACCATCTCCTTGGTGACCTCCGTCGCCTGGTAAAACTTTTGGTGGCCACACACGAGCAGCCGATCGCCGCCCAGTACCTGTCGGACAGTGAATGTGTCGAAGAGCGCCCCGGGGACATTCTTAATCATAGTGGTGGCGGCATCCAGCAACGACCCGCTCGAGTCCGAGCCAAAGGATACGTGGTCACACAGATCAACTTCGGACTGCTGGGCTGGGAAGCGACTCGTGACGGCATTCACGTGACAGTGCATACGCAATTCGAACTCCAGCGCATCGTCCACCGCGGAGGAGACAGGGGAGGAAGTGCAATAAAACTCATTGAGGCTCATAGTCGTCTCTTCGCCTAGGCGTCTGGCCAACAGCATCTCGCGAATGGCTTCGACGGTCGCGTGCAATTCCTCGAAGCTCTGCCACGAGAAACCGTCTGAAGCATTGTCGGTGAGATTGAAGGCCCTTCTCAATGCTACCGTCAACGGATCTGTGCCTGTCAGCGTGGCCACCAACTTTCGAATGGTACTGTACGGCAACTGTACGATAGTGGCCCCAAGTTCTGTCGTCGCCAGTACAATGTACCCCGTCTCTTCCAATGCCCCGTACGTCCAGCTGTTGGTGTCACCCTCCAACACGAAGGCCTCGCGCTTGACAGGTGTGGACAACATAACCGCGGCAATCAATGTGGACGCATATGGCATCAGCGACGCCATGGATCCCGTGGAAAACTGTAATTGCGCATAAATGTCTTCGAAATCAAGGTCGTGAATGCTCATTTCGCCGGTGGAATCTACCGTCACTGCTTCATGTACACATCGCAGAAGCGTCTCCAGCTTGCGAGGTATGGCGGCAAAGTCAGCTACCAACGTCTTAAACACGCGACATGTTTTCCAGTTTCGCCAAATGTCCGGCTCGTGTACTGCAAGTTTGTCAAGTAACGATTCACACTGGGGGTATGACAACAGTCCAATGGGCAGCTTGACAGTTGGGTGCGACGATTCCGCAAATATCATGTCTAGCGGCGTAACGGTCGTCCCGGCGACCACCCCAAATACAAACACGGCTCCCGAGAGCAGAATTTCACGTAGGGCAGCCATAGTACCCTTGAGAAACGCTCTTTTCTGCGTCTCGCCCTCGTAATCCGCATCCAACAAGTAGTTGACCTCGTCCACCGCCAAATACACCATGCCCTCGGTGGACCCGAACTTTCTTTCAGCGAGGATGGCCAACACTTCAATGGCCGACTGTGGTGTAAGCTGCTCTCGGAGATGTGTCGGCATGGAAGTCACGAATCTCTCAAATGTAACACGGAGGACACCTATACTGGTGGTGTCGGTCCTGCCAGCCACCAGTGCGAAATACAAAATTCGGAGCGCAAGAGCTTGCGCTGGCGCCATACTTCTATCCACTGAAGGAGGATTCCCATTGTTGTAGGAGATAACCACCGGTATTGTCCATGTTAAGCCGTGCCACGATTTGATGGGATCTATCAGTTCAACCAGTGCTCTCGACTTGCCAATACCTGAGTGGCCTCCAACCACACCAATCGCATGAATATTGCGGTCTCTCGTGTTGCGCGCACTAAATCGCGTGGTGAATAATTTCTCTGCTTCCGTTAGCAGAGATTGTCGCCCCTCCCATGGCAACGACAAAGAGAAGTTATCGATCCACAACTTTTGATCCGCAAAGCCATCAATTCCGTAGGTTGTATGCAAATATTCAAGAATTGAGGTCATGATGATACCGTGAGGAAGCGAGAACCAGTTGTGCGATTTGAAGAGGTAAAGTTGATAAAAATGAAAGAAAGGATTGGCCACCTTCGTCGTTCTCGTTCGTCTTCTTCGGCGACGCGGTGGGAGGGGACGAGGGGACCGCCGCACCGCCGCCGCGTCGGGTCGCGGGGGCCGCCACCGTCGCGGCGCGTTTTGCTTCTCGCCGGCTCGATGCGTATCTTCTCTCTGTCTTACGTCTCTCTACACTGTGCAGTATCTGTCTATACACGGATATGACTAGGGAATGTACTTCAGCTCAAACATATACAACAGGCGACAGATGACACCCACCCCCGCTGCAGCCACAGCGCGACCCTTAAGCGGGCCGGGGGCCGGCAGGTGTCCACCGCCACCAAAAAACGGCAACCAAAGCTAAACACCATGTTCTATCACTACCAAACACTCTCACCGCGTGTATCTCGTATGTACACACGCCCCCCGCTGCCACAGGGACGTCCTCTTTACCCCACCGCACGCCATCTCTCTGTCTCTCTCCGTCGCCTCCGCCCTCTGCCTCACAGGCAGCGAATGGTCAAGTGCACGGGGCGGTGGTCTTTGTTGACGTGCAGGGCCGCCGGGTCGTCCTCTTCTCGCTCGAACTCCTCCAGGTTCATCTCGCCGCGCTCCAGCTTCGCGATCGTCTCTCGAATGCTCGAGCGCTTCTTGCGGATCACCGGCGGTGCGCCGCCAGCCTCCGAGGCGAAGCTCACATGGCCAGTGCCCCGGGACCCCGCCGCAGGGTCGGCGAACAGCGCACTCGGACTGGGCTGGGCCACCACCGCCACGTCTTCGGGCCGCAGGTCGACGCTGTCGTGACGACCACCGGACCGCGTCTCGTGGCCACCACCGTCGCCGCCGTCGTCTTCGTCGTCGACCTCTTCGTACTCCAGACGCAGCGACGCCAAGATCGGCTGCACCAGCGAGTCGATGGCCTCGGCGTCGCACATGTCCAAGAGACACGGGTACACGATGGCGTGTTTCTGGCCCTCGTCGATCGTGACGATCTTCTGCCCCACAAACGACGTCGGCCGGGCCCCGTAGCCGCCCGCGGTCACACCGGCGTTGCTCAAGCGATGCTTGTCGCCCGCCGCCAACGCGCGGCGACCACTCACGCCGCTCTCCGTCCCCGCGCTGCCGATGTGCACGCCACCGCCACCGCCACCACCGCCGCTGCCACCGCCACGACCCGCCGCGAAGAAGCTGGCGTTGGCCATGCTGCGTCCGCTGTGCAGCAGGTGCGTCAGCCGACTCGTGCTCGCGTTGACCAGCTGCGACGTCGCGGCCGCTTTGCCGTGGCCGTGGCCGTGGGCCCCGAGGAGCTGGTGACTCGGCCCGTGCGTCAGCACCTGGTCGATGCCCGAGTACGGGTACGCGAACGCCTGCATCTCGTGCAGCACCGTCAACACGGAGGCGTCGCGGGGAAAGGCTTTCTTCCGGTGCAGCAGCTGGTTCACCGTCAGAAACGTGAAGCCGTAGGCGTCGGTGAAGTCGCGGTAGGCGCCTCGCTCGAGGACCTCCGGTGGCGCGTCGGTCCGCGACGGACTGCTCACCACGCGGACGGCGACCAACACGCCCGCCGTCGTCGGCAGGCCCACCGGATGATTGCGCAGCGACGCCAGCGTCATGCTCAGTCGCTGGAGCCGCGGCAAACGAATCTGTCCGCTGGGCGACACGGCGGGAAACGAGGCGACCGACGCGTGCGACGGGGTGTGCAGCGGATGCGGCGAGAAGCCGCCGTGGTCGCTGTTGCGGTCGGCGCTCCAGTGGCTCAGCGCCGACACCGGCCGCGAGGGCATCGGCGACTGCGCAGCGGGGGCCACCGTCGCGGTGCTGTGCGGTGACTGCGCCGAGAACGGTCGACTCGTCGCGGGGGGCGGCGCGCTGAACATGTTCGTCGTGTCGGCGCCGCCCGACAAAATGTAGCCGACGTCGTAGAACATCACCGCGACCTTCACGGGGAGCACGCCCACCTCGTGGCCGTGCGCATCGCAGACGCTCAGCGGCACGCCGTCGTACTCGACGACGTCGGACACCAGGCCGTCCTTCCGCACGAAGAAGGGAAACCTGCTGGCGATGTCGATGTGGAAGTCGAGGAGGAACTCGTCGTGCGGCTTCAGCGCCCGCAGAATGTCCTCGACGTTCAACACGAAGTTGTCGCCGTCCACCGTCGCACGGAACCCGTCGCCATCGCTGCCGTCGCCGCCATCGCCGCCGTTGCCGCCATCGACGTCGCCATCGTCGCGGCTGCCGGCGGCCTCGTCGCGGGCGTGGCTCGGACTCATTTGGTCGTAGATGAAGCCCAAGCTGGAATTGCGACGCAGCGGCGCCCGGCCGCCGTGCGTCGTCGTCTGCGACGGCGGCACCAGCGACAGCGACGGTGGCGCCGGCTGCGGCTGCGGCGACGGTTCGTTTGTCGGGCCGCCGCCCGGCGACGCGTGCGGCGACGACGTCGACCGCTTCTCGGTGGGGCCGCTGTGGCTGTGCTTGCCACCGGCGGCGGGCGCCACGTCGCCGTCGGGCGGGAAGAAGTGGCCGGAGCGCTGTCGCGTGGGCGACGCACCGTGGCGCGAGCCCGACGGCGACAGGCGCTGCGACCGGCTGTCGGCGCGCACTTTCGTGTGGGGCTCCTTCGGCGACGGCCGGTTGGACCGCGGCGCGGCGTCCGTCGACGCGACTTTGATCGGCGACAGCTGCGACCGCGACCGGTGGCCACCGCTGCCACTGCGACGCAACGCGCCGTCTCGACCGGTGGGGCTCGTGGGCAGCGACGCGCTGCCGCCGGAGATCGTGCTCGTGATCGAGGCGTTGTCCACCGTCGCGGTCGCTGCCCACGCGGCGGCGGTGGCGGCGGCGGCTGCGGCGGCGGCCGCATCGGGTGAGGACGACGACGACGGTGGCGCCTCCTGCGCGGCACCCGCCGCCGTGAGCGTCATTTGGTTGTGCGCGTCGAACTCGATCACGTTGATGTTCTCGACGAAGGACACGTTCTTCCGCAGGGCCTGCAGCTTGCGCAGGCGCTGTTGGTGGTAGAAGGCGTCTTTGTCGGTCTCGTCGGCGGCGTCTGCGTCTGCGTCGCCACCGTCGCCGCCATCGCCACCGTCGCCGCCATCGCCACCGTCGCGAGAGACGGCAACCGCCGCAGCGACGGGCGACGCGGCCATCGACACCGGCGCCGACGACGCCACCAAATCGTCGCGCGACGTCGACTGCGACGGCGGCGCCCAGCCGCCCGGCGAGGTCGCATGCGCAAACGGCGTCGCGCCAGCGGACGACGGGTGCAGCGGCAGCGGCGGTCGCTGTCGCTCGTAGTACGACTGCGGCGTCGTCGTGCTGGGCCGCTGCTGCTGCGGCGGCGGTTGTCGCTGCTGCTGCAGCTGCGCCAGTTGCAGCTGCTGGTGCTGCAGGTACTGCGGCGAGGGCGCGTAGAAGCTGCGCACGGGCGACGGAGACGACGCGGACGCCGCCAGCCGCGACTGTGCGGCGTGTCGCTCTTTCTCCTGCTCGAGACTGGCCGCCACCGCCAAGATGCTGGGACAGCGGTCGTCCAGGTACATTCGCCGGCCCGACGACGACGACGACGACGGCGCCGCCGGGGACGGCGCTGGCACCGCACGAGACGGTGACGACGACTGCTGCGAGTGCTGGTGCTGCGCGGCGATGCCGCTGGAGGTCTGCGGCCGACGACGAGGACGGTCGTCGAGGTGCGACGGCGGCGGGGAGACGTCCTGCCAGATGGAGTACGCCTTGCGCTCCTGCGCGTCGTTGCGGTCGGAGTTGAAGACGTTGTCGTTGGTCGAGGCGTCCCAGGGGTAGCGGCGGTTGCGGATCTCGCGCAGGACTTCTTTGGCGGTGAACAAGTCCTCGGGCTTCTGGATGCCGTCGACGACCTCGCGCACCTTCTTGTCCGCGCGCTGCTCGTGCCGCTGCGTCGACGCGCGCTGCTGCTCCTCCGCCCGCTGGAAGGCGTCGATCTCCTGACTGAAGCCGGTGTGCAGCGCGGTGGGAGCGGTCACTGGACGCGGCGGTGCTTTCGCCTTCGCTGCGGGTCCCGACGCCTCGGCGGCGGACGGCTGCGTCTCGTCGGCCGCTCGGTCGGGTGCGTCGGGACTCGACGCTTCGATCTGCGCGTTGTGCATCGCGCGCACTTTGTTCCGCCGCGCGACGTTCTTCTTGGCCATCTTGACCAGGCCCAGGTGCAGCGACGTCACGGGCGTGCGGTCCATGAAGATCTTGTATCTGTGGCACACGGACACGGCGTCAGCGGTGAGCGGCACAGCGCAGACGCGCCGCACAGGTCGCACTTACACAACGCGGGTCCGTCGGTAGAAGTCGGCGTGGTCGTCGCGACGATAGCTCGACTTCGCACTGTTGATGAAGCGGTGCACTTGGACGTTGCTCTTCTCGACGATGCCCTTCGCGAAGTTGCGCGCCAGCGTCTGCGCGTTGGCCATGTTGCGCATGGTGAGGGCGTGGGCCTCGCTGGGGTAGCAGTCGATGCAGGTTCCGCCTAGAATACCCAAGGGACACATGAGAGTGTGGAGATGTGGCGTGAGTGAGTACGGTGGGTGGGTGGCAGGGGTCGATCGACAGCGACGGTACCTCGACCGACTCGCCAGCCCGGCGCGTACTGATGGGTGCCCTCCTGGCGGTTCTCGTTCACGATGGTGTGGATGCGCTCGCTCATATATTGGTTGTCGATGTTGACTCGTCGCTCCTCGACCACCATGCGGCCTTTCTGTTTGTGGAAGTGGTAGTCGCCCTGGTCCTTGCGCCATCGACTGGTTTCCCACGTGGGCGGTACATCGCCCGAAACGATCTTCAAATGGCGCTCGATATTACGAGAGGCTTCATATTTCTGATTGGCCAAGTTGCCTTGCAAACTGGCCTTCATGGTTCGCTGTGTGGTGCTAATGCAGCGGACTTAACCGTCAGCACAGGCGAATGGTACGGAATGGATGTGCTTCCCAGCGTCGCCTCTTCACAGCCGGCGTATCAACACTCACACAACAACAGCCACACCCATAGGGAGGGGAAATCCAAGAATCATAGTGTTAGGGTCGGTAGGTGTCCGTGTCGTTGCCTGTCTTCTTCAAATCGATGGCCTCTTTCAGTCGACTTGGCGATACTTCGGACGAGGTGGTCAACGGATACGAAACGGCAACAGACCGACGGACTACCCTTGTGCCGCAGACGGACTCTGGACACTCTGCTGGAGCTCGGAGTCCGCAGTGGGGTCTCTGCGACGGTGGGGCGTGGCGTGCGTCTGTGTCGGTGCGATTTGAATTCAGATCGGCTGCGCTGGATGACGAGCATCGGCAGCTTGGCAGCGTTTGGTTGGCTTCGCATCTGATGCGACCGAGCTGATTGTCGTTGTGGGAGTCCGTGAGACCAGGACGATTTCATTCTTTGTTGCTGGTCACACAGCCCCAGAGAAGAACCATGCGGAAGCACAATGCCTCGATTCACCAGGCTTTCAACGAGCTGGTCAAACAGGCCGATGAAAGCTTGTTGAAGGACCTGAACAAGCTTCTGAACCGCGTCGAGCGTCTCATGGTTCCGACCTATTTCTATTCGCACTGTCAGGTGGCGGAGAGGCTGGGGGAGTTGCGTCAACGACTGGCGGACAAGACGTTCTTTGCCACGACGACGGAGTTTTCGGAAGAAAACATCGTGAAAACCGCCGGCAAATCGACCGAATACTTCATCCGCAAGGTGGACTGGGACCGATTGGAGGCGGAACTGCGCACCATCATTGGGAACCACCCCGACGACTCGTTCTATTTGAAGGAGGTGAATGGCGAGATCGTGCATCAGCGGCGGTCGCACGAGGAGCGGTACGCGACGGCGATCGCGCAAGAGAAAATCCGACAGATGCAGGTAAGCCAGCTGTGCTTGGCCACCCATCGCGCGAGGTCATCGCTGACGGCTGCTGGATGGCGTGACAGGTGCGCAACCACCAGCCGGTGATGACGGGCAAATGGCGGAGGGACCCGTTCCCCGCGCGCACGCGTGTGCAGCTGACCGACTACGTGCCGACGGACTCGATCAGTGCAGAGGAAGGCGCGGCCTTGATGGGGCAGCTGAACACGCCGCTGAATGGATACCTGGGCCAGGCGTACAACTACGACGACCGGGGCCTGACGGAGGAGTGGATGACGTCGTTCCGCAACGGCACGACGGCGGCGTCGGAGGACGAAGTGGCGCGCACACAGCTGGTGAGTCTCATGGAGATCATGCTGAGCAAGGTGCAAGACCGCATCTACAACGAGGAGAAGATCCTGCAGAAGCCGCCGATCGTGTTGAGCAAAGACGTGGTGGAGCAGCCGGTGTGGGGCGTCGACAGCTACACGCGCCGCATGGTGGAGATCTGCCTGGAGGACGGCGTGCCGCAGAACCAGCGGTCGACGCTGACGATCAAGGACTTCATCGAGCACCGACTGCTGCCGGCGATCAACCGCCAGAGCCCCGACAAGGCGCACAACTTGTCGTTCGCGCTGCAGAGCATCCTCGACGCCGACGGTGTGTCGGCGCGCGACCGGCTGTACGCGAGCACGTTGCTGTCGGCGTTCCATCAGTACGGCTTCGAGCTGTTCAAGATCCATCCGAAGGGCACCGGCGTCGTGTGCATCAACCCGGACGGCATCCCGCCGCAGGTGCTGATCGCGGAGTATCTGGGCGAGCTGTACCCGGCGTATCGCTGGTGCGAGCGCCTCGACGTGATCGAGCAGGCGCAGAAGCAGCTGGAGATGAAGCCGACGCTGCCGGACTTCTACAACATCCTGCTGGAGCGACCGAGACAGGACCCGGACGGTTACGGTAAGTGACGCGCAGTGATCGAGCGGTGCACGGCGGGCAGTTTCGTGTCTGACGCCGGGTGGACGTGTGTGGCGTGTGGCGTGTGGTGTGTGTGGCACAGGACTGCTGTACGTGGACGCGTCGCAGAAGGCGAACATCGGCAGCAGCTGCTCGCACTCGTGCGACGCCAACTGCACGTCGTCGATCGTGGCGCGTAACGGCCGCCTGACGATCGCGATGACCACGGTAAGTCGGTCGCGGGCCGTCGTCGCGGGTGCGGTGTGTGTGTCTCGGACGGTGTCTCACGGGGCGTGCTGCTGTGGGACGATGTGTGTCGGTGTAGAACCGCCACGTGCGGTACGGCGAGGAGCTGACCTTCGACTACTACTCGATCACGACGTCGGACGTGGAGTGGCGCGCGGCGGTGTGTCTGTGCGGCATGACGTCGTGTCGCGGGTCGTTTCTGGCGTACGCGACACAGGAGGACCTGCAGCAGGTGCTGAACCAGAACTTCGGCCCCGTGAGTCGGTACGCGTCGCTGTTGCGCGCCTGCGCCGACAAGAAGCCGACGACGGAAGACGCGCTGACGCTGTCGCGCCACGGCATCAAGCAGGCGATTCTGGGCGCGACGCCGCCGAACTGGATGACGAAGTACGCGGCGGACGTGCTGCGGTTCGTGGAGTTCGAGCGGAAGGCGCTGCCGTGTGCGTTGCTGCGTCCGCGCAACGGCGTCTCGACGGAGTACACGTTCTCGGGCGCCGACATGGACGCGCGGTGTGTGATGGAGCAGCGCATCCAGAGCATGGTGTGCTGCTTCTCGATGATCCACCGCGTGCTGCTGGGCCAGACGACGCGCGACGAGGCGACGGGCGGCGATCGGAAGCCGCTGCGGCCGATCGCGCCGCGTCAGGCGCTGACGCTGCTGTGGGCGCGGCTGTCGAAAGTGCCGCGGCTGCTCGAGGCGCATCTGCTGCGGGTGTCGGACAAGACGCCGGAGGGCAAGCTGCTGCGGACGAAGCGAGGTAAGTGGGCGGCCGGGCGGGTGCGAGGCGTGTGGACTGACGTGCGGTGCGGTGTGCGGTGGCTGTGTGTCGCAGGCGAAGTGGAGGCGCTGCTGGCGGCGGTGGACGCGGTCGTCGGCGAGGAGCCGGCGTCGATGGCGGCGGTGCGCGAGGCGTTCGCGAAGGTGCGGCGCGTGTTGGCGCAGTACCAGCACCTGTCGTACAGCAAGGCGAGGTAAGGCGCCGCGGCCCGTGTGCGCAGCGGTGGGGCGGCGGGGCGACTGACGCCGTGTGTCTGTCTGTCTGTCTGTGTGTGTCTTGTGTGTGTCGCGCGACGCAGACTGCTGCAGCTGGCGGACGTGCTGGCGCTGTGGGCGGCGACGGTGAACTTCTCGGTGCCGCAGGAGTACGACGCGGTGGAGGCGGCGCCGATCGTGGTGCCGGCGCGCGAGCTGGGCAGCACGGTGCCGCGCAGCGTGTTGGAGAAGGCGCGCAGCAAGGAGCGCGAGCGCGAGCTGCAGCAGCGTCGGAAGGAGCGGCGACAGCTGGTGGAGCTCGAGATGCAGCTGTACGACGTGGGCGCGACGCCGGGCCGCAAGCGCAGCAAGAAGACGTCGCCGCAGAGCATCGCGGCGAACCCGTCGGCGATGGACCTCGCGGCGACGGCGGCGGACGGCGACGATGCGCGGCGGACGGCGTCGGGGTCGCCGTTGTTCGGCGCGGACGAGGTGAACACGACGCGCGAGTCGGCGGGGGCGGAGCTGGACGCCGACGACGGCGACGGCGACGGCGACGGTGCGTCGACGGAGGCCGCGGCGGAGTCGGTGACGGCGACGTGCGAGTCGACGGAGAGCGGCGCACCGGTCGAGGCGGTGGCTGTGGCGGCGACGGAGTCGGCGATGGACGTGGACGATGCGCCGCAGACGGCGTCGGTCGAGGCGGCGCAGACAGCGACCGACGGCGACGCGGTCAAGACGCAGCCGCCGACGGTGGCGTCGACCGCCTCGGCGATGGATGACGATGACTCCGCCGCGGCCGCCGCGGAGCCTGCGACGAGCGTCGACGGTCGGTCGATGGACGCGGACGGCGTCGGCGGCGACCCCGACGCGACGTCGACGGCCGCGACGTGCAGCTCGCCGTCGGCGACGGTGCAGTCGGGCGGCGTGGCGGACAGCCAGTCGCGGCGACCGACGTCGTTCCACCTGGACCCGAACGAGCCGGTGTTCACGGGGCGCAAGGTGTACGACCGCTGGTTCTGCTTCTGGCAGCTGATGGGCTGGTTCAACGCCGGGTCGGACCAGAAGGCGGAGCACCCGGACCTGTTCGGCTGCGTGGAGCTGCCCGACCCGTCGACGTGTTTCGGCGCGTCGGCGGCGGCGTACACGGCGAAGCACCAGGAGCAGCTGATGGGCCTGCTGAAGGACGACAAGCTGCAGGCGATGCACTGGCCGGCGGCGCTGAAGGCGACGTTCAACGTGGAGCAGCAAGAGGCGCTGGGGTCGACGGGCGAGCGCGTGTTCGGGTCGCCGATGCTGGACGTGGTGCTGGGCCAGATCGACTCGGTGCCGAAGGCGCTGCGGGAGATCGTCGCGACGGCGCTGTCGACGGGCGCGACGGCGACGGAGAAGGGCGGCCGGGGCGGCAAGAAGACCGCCGCGGGCGCCACCGCCACCGCCACCGGCGGCAGCGGCAAAAAGGCGACGAAGAAGGCGGCCGTCGACGACGAGGACGCGCGGCAGCTCGACGACATTCTGGCGCCCGAGGCGCCGACGAACTGGGTGCAGTGCGACGCCTGCAACAAGTGGCGCCGGGTGCCGTGGCACGTGGATCTGGAGGCGCTGCCGGACCCGTGGGTGTGCGGCCAGAACACCTGGGACATCGACGCGGCGACGTGTGCGGCGCCGCAGGACGCGTACGACGCCAGCAAAGAGAACGCGATGTACTCCGACCGCGACGCGCAGAACACCTTCGCGCTGGCGGACTTCAGCGTGGGCAGCTGGTGGGACGTGTACTGCACGAAGAACCTCGTGTACTACGAGGCGCAGGTGGTGCGGCTCCGCGCGCCGACGGGGAAGAAGAAAGGCCAGGCGACGCAGCTGCTGTTCCACTACAAGGGCTGGTCGCCCAAGTTCGACGAGTGGGTGGCCTTCGACAGCGAGCGCATCAGTCGGCACAACTTGTTCACGAACCCGATGGCGTCGGACCCGCGGGAGCAAGAGCGCTGGCAGGGCATGCAGCCGGTGACGGCGACGCTGCGCTCGGCGTATGTGCAGTCGGGGTCGAAGAAGCGCAAGTCGGGCGAGGGCGCGGACGAGAAGAAGGACGCGGCGACGGCGGCGGCGGGCCGGGCGAGGGCGGCGGAGAGTCCCTCGAAGAAGGCGAAGGTCGGCGCCGAGGCCCGCGATTAG
>SMOI01000287.1:0-37192 GCA_008000375.1 Poteriospumella lacustris
CATCTTTCCGAAGATACCATGATCGGTCAATCGGAAGATGATTGGGATGATGCCACGATCATGAAAGTTTTTCATGATTCCATAAAGCGGCACAAAGCTGGAAGAAACACGGTAAGTTGGTTCAGTGACTTACTTCGTCGGCAAAGCCGCGGCTTACAGAGATTCTATTCAGACTACTAATGCTACCGATGAAAGGCCGATAAAAGTCCCGCCAATACCAAGCAGCTCCTCTTCGAAGAGAAAGCGGGTCGAGTTCATCCTCGAGGATGGTGAAGTCCAGGAGGACTCCAACAGCGGCACGGGACATGGCCCTACCGAATCGAAGCGCGCAAAGCCGCTTGACAATCCACCAACTGGTGAGGATCAAACAGAAGACTCTCAGAGGTATGATTATCGGTAGTTCTCATCGAACTATTCCGGTTCTATCCCGTCTCAAACGACTTCAAGTCTGCGCTCGTCCTCATTTTCACGACTTCGTGTTCCTCGTAGGGTCTGGCCGAGCCAGAGTGGTTATGCAACGGGAAGATACCAGCTCCTTTGCGAACTGGCAGAGCATGGCCTATTATCTAAGTAATGTTGTTGGTAGAAGTTGAATTGTAATGAAAACAGGTTTGCTTAGAGACCATGACCGGTCAAGTGACTTCGTCTGACCTCGTTGCGTTTGCGGAGTTCTAAAGTTGAATTTGCATTGTTGATTGAACCGGGAGGTTTAAATAGGGGGAGCGTTGGAAGGTTACAATGTCGATTGTGGTACACTACTGGGCACTATTTACACAGTTGCAGCCTTTCTCTTCTTGATGAGGGCCTCTCTCTCCTCCAAGATAGAAAGCTTGACACCGTCGCCCTTAGGAAGAGAAATGGCAGGAACATCACCAGAGCCGACAATGAAGACGTTCTCCTGTCTCGTGGAGAACACGTGGCCAGTGGCGTCTCTGACAGTGACAATGTCGAAGGAGCCAGGGTGCTTCTCGACGTGGACAACAACACCCACACGACCAGTGTTGCGACCCTTGGTGATCATTGCAACGTTTCCAGATTCGAACTTGATGTGGTCGATGATCTTGCCGGTGGCGATATCAACCTTGATGGTGTCATCAACCTTGATGGCAGGATCAGGGTATCTGATAGTGCGACCGTCGTGGGTAACAACGAGCGGGATCTTCTTCAAGGAAAGCTCAGCGCGCTTGACCTTGCAGAGCTTGAAAGCCTTCTCCTCATCAGAGATTCTGTGAAGAGCGTACTTGCCCTTGGTGTCGAAGATAAGTCTGAACTGATCGTTGGACTTGGGGATCTCAACGACGTCCATGAATCCAGCAGGGAAGTTAGGATCAGTTCTGATCTTTCCGTCAACCTTGACGTTCTTCTCAATGCAGATAACCTTAGTCTCGCGACCAGTCAAGGCGTACTTCAGGCGGTTTCTCAAGATGAGAATGAGCGGCAAGCACTCTCTCAACTTGTGAGGACCCTGAGATGGGCGAGGAGCCTACACACCAAATACATACAGCAATGCGATCAGTCACCGCAACCTTGTGTCCTTCTATTGCGATGTGATATACTTACCCAGATACCGTCCATCTTGGACAGCATCCAATGCTTGGGGGCATTGAGACGCTTCAAGTGCTTCTTCGGACCACGAGCCTAAATAAATGAAATCAATTCGCAAAAAATGGAAATCCGTCATGACCAACTGCACCCGCGATGTGGAAACCATGCACGAAGGGGGCTTACCATTGTTTAGAATATATCTGCTCCAACCTTCTCGCTTTGTGAATCAAAGCGGGCTCGAATCGTGTGATAAATCGCGAGCCTATATTTCGCAGTGGCTGGTCGAATGCCACTCAGGCCTCACAGGGAAGGACTCACCACACATTCGAGCACAATCGACCCCCGGACTGTGTTGCGTCGAGCATGTGGGAGAAATGAGAGCTGTGCGTGGGTTTTTTACTTTTCGGCAGTTTCAGATATTGCAGTTTCACCTCTCACCTCTCCCCTCCGCGGTAACTCAACTCTGCAATAGAGCCGAAAGATACGGTGATACTGTTGTAATTTGTGAGCGATGTGGAGTGATGGTCCAATAGGGAAGTGATGATAGTCTTGATGATTACATTTCACGCACGGTCAAAGTCGTCTTCCCAAATTGTGGCTGCCATATTTAATGGTCTCCTTACCACGTGATTCACCCATTTTCGTTCCCGTTCGGCCACGTACGTCATGCTGCTGTGCTTAGCATGATGACGAGTTTGCTTCTTTTGGTGGTATGTCATTGAGGGTTCGTCCAACAGCGATATTGCAGGATGAGATGGTGGACTGTTCTGACGTTGCTTTTGCAAGAACTGGAGACAATTCTGTGACTTGTGACGAATCATCGTTTGTCATTGTTTCCACTATTTTGGACCATTTACTGCGGGACCAGTGGTGTGTATTGGGCTGTCCATCGTCACCGGACACGTCGATATCGATCGTGACCGGTCAGGTACAGACAATGCAAGGAAGGTAAATTCAACGCAATAACATCATCAACTGCTGTGTACACCTCTTTTGCATCCGCTTCCAAACCGATGCTGTTGCATGACAACGTTTCCAACGCCACTGATCTGTCCGAAGATGTATGCGATGCTAACGAGTCTGCAATGGCACGCATCGTCTTCCCACTGATTTGCGACATCTTCGCACACTGCAGTTGCTTGATACCACCAACTTGTTGTGTCAAACCACGACTTGACGCATGCAATAACGATGTCATCCACGCTACAAGGCCCCGTGTTCTTGCACAGCATCGTTCACCACTGGGTCACACAACGATGTGAGCAACCCAACCTCAACGTCGTGCAGTTCGGGAAGTGTGCAGGACTACGCAACAAATCGCCCGACTTAGCGAAGGTGTCCACACTTCCACGTACAGCGAAGTTGATACAAAGCACAGCTCCGACATATACCGACACACATGTTTCAACACAAGGAGACTGCGATGATCTTATTCTTCACCACCAACTGCTGCCGTGGAGGTCATGGCTGAAGACGTAGATGAGAGCGCATTCACCAAATGCTGGAGATCAACGGGGCTGTAATGATTCGCAATCAGCAATGAATATCGTGGTGGCTTCTTTTGTGGTGGAAGCAAACGTCGAGGCGCCTTCTCCTTTTCCAGTTGTTCCATCAGTTTTGTTGAACATGCTACCATTGCATTGTCCACCTCCGCTACACGGATTTGCAATTGCTCTTCGATTTCGGACAGCAACTGCGGAACCAACACTAAAATGCCGCGATCGGCAGTGACCATGCTTCAACCAACGCAGGAATCAGTCGCTTCGGCAGGCTTTGAAACGAAGACATTGACTTCGAAGACATGGCGACATCGGAGAAATCCAGACGGAGACTGATAATCAACTCATCGTCCTCTTCGTTGTCATCTTCGTCATTGCTATCGTTCTTGCCAACATCATGATGTCTGTATCCTTCTGTAAGGACTAACGGCACTTCCTTCGGATTTTCTGGCTTTTTCTTTTTAGAAGTTGATGTACCAGGAATGGTAGGTGCGAGAGACGCACTGTCAATGATTCTCGTAAGAACCTCGCCGCAAGGTTGATCGTTTGTTGCATTTCACGTTCACATCTATCCCTGGTATCCCAACTCATCCCATCGATCCGCCCAGCAGCAGGACCCCGAAAGTGAAACGTCCATTCAGCGTGATCGACGGACGATCCAACGGAGACACTTTGCCACATACGCACGACGTGGTCAGTGCAGTGCTCGGTGGTGCAAGTGTGTTTTCTGAGAACCAACGCAACATTCTTTTACCTGCTTTAGCCCGCCTTTCCTCGGCATATTTTAACAATCTCGATTGAGGAAGCTTTCACACTGTTGCTTTCTTGTTTTGGGGGGTGTTCTGCGAAAATCATTTCCTTTTTTTGTCGGGACAATCTTTTTTTTCCTCCGTCTTCAGCTGGCATCGTCAATCATGGGTCTTGGAGAAGTTTTTGTCGGTGATTTATCTTTTTTCTGTTCTGAAGCAGACTTGCGTGAGCGATTTGAAATATTTGGTCCTGTCCAAAATGCGATCATCAAGCGCGATTGCCTTGGACGAAGTCTGATGTTTGGGTTTGTTCATTACAAGACCGCTGCGTCCGCTAAGCAAGCCATCCGTACCCTGCATGGTCAAAAGTTCATGGGTCGTTCGATAATGTAAGTCAGTACTTTGCAGAATTGGTCGTTGTGAGAGTTTCTGAAGGATGTTCCCCTGTTTTGTAGTGTTCACGATACCAATTCGCGCGCACCTAAAAAGGACTACTCCCTTTGGCATAAAGTGAACGTGTACTTTGTGACCTTCCAACAGCCTCAAATTTCGGAATCCTTTTTGGATGAAGCTTTTCAGATGTTCGGCCAAATTGCTGACATCGTTGTCCGTGAGCACACCATTCATTCCATGAATTTGGCCTCATCTGGTCCATCATCTGGCCCGTCAGCTCCTTCAACTTCTGAGGCTTCCACCGTCCGATGGGTGTCCGGCTATGGTGTTGTTTTCTTTACAGAAGAGGCGATGGCAGTGCAGGCTGTCAATTACATGGACAGTCGCACTACGGCAGCTGGAGTCAACTATACATGCACTTTTCGCGGTCGTGTTTCTCAGCCTCAAGGTGTTGCGGGGTCTGCTGCATCCAACGAAGCCTCTTCTCATGCGCAGCAAATGTCTCTGCTCCAAAGAAGACTAATGGCTTTGGCTGAAAATTTGCCAGTTGTCTTACGAGATGCCTTTCTCACGTCGTTCCAGACGTCTTCGTCTCCTCCAGCCCAGGATCGCTCCCACCATGGATCATCGGCCCCACTGATGGGCCCACCGCCGATTCATCAAGCGTCTCCGTCTTCTACGACTGGACGCCAATTCCAGCCGAAGTCGCGTGGTGTGCGTTCCAATCATGCACCGTTGTCCAACCCACCAAGCTTGTCCTCCTCCCCAGGTCAGCCGATGGCTGACGGAGTAATTCACTTGTCGCTGGATGCGCTCCCACGCTATATTTCCGAGCAAGCTTTGAAGAGCGCTGTTGAGGCTCCCCTTCCTCATCCCGTGAATCACGAATCCTCCATGAAAACCAGCTTCGAATACGGTGTGTCGTCCTCGCCATCCTACCCTCCCCGATACTATCAGTCTCCCTCGACTGTTTGGAGGTCCTCGCACTCCTCTGTGCCATTTTCGTCGACTAACTCCAGTCCTTCGTTGGCGGAGCGCATGTCTTCTTCGCCCAATACGTCGCTTTTGGCTCACATTGAGCAACAACGTCAACAGCAAATGCTGCAGTACCAGTCGCCGGCGCCGCGTGATGACTACGTTCATAGTGGCGCATCGCCTGTTTCACAGGGACGAATCTACAACCGTAACTCGCCTTCCACCTCCTTTGCGTCTCCAATGGCAAGTCCCACTCTCCGATCCGCCCAGTGTAATGCGGCTGGATTGGGAAGCCACTCGCCTGACCACTCCGCCAGTTTCAGTCGTGAAACGTTGTTCATGATGAACATGCGTCGTCAGCAAGCGCCGCATGCGCATTCGATGGATGTTTCGTCTTCCTCCTTGGCTGCTCAGCAAAGTGCGCGCCATGCTGCCAAGAGAACCTCCTTATTGTCGTTTCAAGAGGACCTTGCTGTTCCACTTCCTGGAGCTTTCCCCTCGCCTCGTTCTCCTGAAATCGCTTATCGCGCTCCTCCTCTCGAAGATCGCTTCCCGCTGCAGTCGTTGGGGTCGTTGAGCTTGCAGCAGTCTAGATTTTAAGTGATGCCATGAGTCTC
This sequence comes from Poteriospumella lacustris, assembly GCA_008000375.1. Taxonomy (NCBI): domain Eukaryota; class Chrysophyceae; order Chromulinales; family Dinobryaceae; genus Poteriospumella; species Poteriospumella lacustris. The sequence continues at coordinate 5,779 of SMOI01000287.1, forward strand.
GTGCGGCGGGTATTTCCTTTTCGTGTACTTTACCGCTCTCTGTTTCTGTGCGTTCGTTCTGAGCATTCTTTCCAACTTGTCGGCGTTCGTTCTAAACCCCCCTTCTTTTTTTCTTGCTGAAGGCTATGTTCCAAGTGTGTTCCATGGAGGTGGATGCGCCTCCGTGCCTCCCCTGCCGAGCGTAGTGTAGTGTTCATGTGTTGTTTCATGTTCTTTCTTTCCATCTGTTCTCATTGGATCTCTTCCTTTTCTATTGAGGAGAGATTGTAGTTTGATCAGCTTTTTTGTCGGTGCCGGCGTATCCATCGGCTACATTTCGCTGTGTAGGCGTCCACGTCGCGCCTTTTCCTAGACTCTGCCCACCTTCCTTCCATTTGTGTTGAGCGTGCCAGTGTCGTCGCTGCTGACGGTCACGTCGTTGTCGTCTTTCGGGTGGTTGTTTACTTTCATTGGTGCTTTCCTGCCTCTCGTATCAGTTGAGTCTCACTTCACCTACTCGCCTCACCGTGCGTAGCTCCGTGTATCCCCCCTCCTTCTCCTCCTCCTCCTCCTCCTCCTCCTCCCCTTCACCTTCTCTGTGATAAAGTGTGTTGTCGTTGAATTGAATGGACCATCTTGAAATAGTTGGCGCACCGAATTGTTTGTTTCCAGGGTTCCACGTGGCCTCGCTCATTTTGCAGGCCTGTTGTCCCTGTTCGCCTGGCGTTGTTGTCCGTCTGGCGTACATCTCTCCGGTGTTGATTTCCTCCCCGCCCCGCCCCGCCCACAGGTGGCCGAATGTTTTTGATTCTTGATTTTGTCGTGTCTCCCGCCGACTCTCTTTTTCTCTTCCTTCATTGGTGTCGTCGCTGCTGGCCTCCGCATCTCTCTGTTGTATTATTTCCCTCCATAGCCGCGGCCTGTTTCTCGTCGCTCCCATTTCGATGGCTTCCTATGTGCGGCATGTGCCCAAATGCGCATGACGCCAGCTGCCGCGGCGATGGCAGCGTCTCTCATCGTGGTGCCGAAGCATCGTGTTAGCTTTTTCTCCCTCGCCTTGTTTCCCGTAGTCCTCCCGTGTCTGTTTGCGTGGAACTCTCTTGCATTTCGTGCGAAGAGGTGAACGAGTGCACAGCCACATCAATATTACGTTATCAGTTTATCAGTGGCACCGGTTGTTGCACTTAGTCGACGACGTCGCTCGATGCGCTGGCAGCCTACGGGAGTGCGGAGGTTCGTCCCTCGGCTCTTCATGAGTAGCGCTTCCCTTCCGCCTTCCACCGCCGCGACGTCGTCCGCTCCTTCTTCCCTTACTCCCCTCATCTGTCGGTTTATGTCTCTTTCATCGACGCGACAGTCTCGTCGCTCTGTGGCGCCCCTGTTCCTATTCATTCTTCGGCGATGATCTGTCTTGTCCCCGTTCACCGCGTCCTCTCTAGTATGCACGCATTGGAATCGTGGTATTCAGTGTTTGCCCCTTCCCCGCCTGAACACAATCCACGAAATATCTTCTCGAACCCACAGCTTTTCCTACTCCTTTTTTCTTTTGTCTCTTTCTCTTCGTTCATCACCGCGTATCTCAAGCAGCGTCTGTTTTCTTTCCGTTCTCCTTTTCTTCGTCGTCGACGTCGTGTTCCTCTACCATTTATGATGTTACCCCCCCCCCCCCCCGCCTGTCCTCTTCGTTCGTCACCCTTCGTCCATTGAGCACAACGTGTGCAGTGACATGTTTCCGATGCTCCTCAAACACGGACACTGTTTGGGGCCCTTTGTTGGGATTTGCACAGGTCTCGCGCGAGGCCAATCTCTATCAATAGACTCGGTGATCTTATGCACCACGACCCTTTTTCCTGCGCTTGCGCTTCTCGTTTCTGCTTCGAATCTGTTGGAATTGCTGGCTGTTGCTTACTTGCGGTGTTTTTATTTTGCATTTGTTGTTGTCGTCGTGTGCTCTCGTTGGTTCTCGTAGGGCGACGCTTCATGGAGCGAAGTCTTGCCGCTTCTGAGGCCTGGAGAATGTGTCGCGAGTTCTGCGTGCGTTGGTGTTGTTACATGGTCCCCGTGATGTGCTGTGCTCGGTGCGCGTTGCGAGCAGGCATCGTCGCCTGGCTCCAACATTAGTCCTGTGGCTGCTACAGAGTCGTCTTGCAGCGCCTTAGTTGTGCCCATTCGTTGCAGCCCACTGCAATCTCCTCTTCCGCCAGGATTGGCTATCGCCTTAGCTTGCCAATCCTTGCGCGTCTCGGATGTCTCTGCGTGTTGTCTTTGTTTCAGTGGAATACATTGTCAGTGGGTGCGTAGTGTCTCACCCCTCAAAAAGTATTCGTGCGGTGCTTTGTTGTGTTATGTGTCCGTGTTCGAGGGGCTAGTCCCCTGTGTAGTTGGTGAATTGCGTGTTCATTGTTCGTTGCTAGAGAAGGTTGGTCATTGATTGGTTATTGTTCTTCTCTCTTCGCTTTCTTTCGTTCATTCATTCATTCAGTCTCTCTGTAGTTCTGTCTTTTTCTTCCGCTGTTCGATCGCAATCTTGACAATCATTAACCACCGGATGACTGCGAGTTATGGTTCCATTGCACGACTGTCCCACACCCGTCGCCGGCCTCGTTAACTTGTCTGCTGGGGCGTCGGTGCGGAGGGGGATCGATCCTGTTCCTGTGGCGCGCCCTCAACCATTGTGGAGAAACGACATTGGATTTCCATTTTATGAACATTTTACTTTAATTGCTTGCTCAAGACTCGCTTCCCGTTCTATCTTCTCATTTCGATGATGCCGAGTGGTGTGCGGGTGACGACAAACTTCTCCATACATCCCTAGTAGTCGTCATCTCATGGCCTTCGCTGCATGTTACACACATGTTCGCCCTCTAATGTTTCTTTCGTCTCTTTTTCCCTTCCGGTTACTTCTTCCGCATGGGGTATCTTTCCCATGCTGCACATGTCTCCTACCTCGCAGTGTTCTCATATTCATTCCCTCTCCTACGACATATTTTACGACATATTTCGAACGAATCAAAGAGTTAAACAACTCCAAAGACAGGTGGATGTAACACCTCCAGAATAACTACTCCACCCAAAACGTTGCAATGTTCAACATTTGTCGTCAATAGGCCAACGCGTACTGTATCGTAGGCAAAAACAGCATTGGAGATTAGCGACAAACATACAGCTCTATATTGCTACTAGTGGGCCGCTCTTCATCGGGCGTGTAGCTCAGATGGTAGAGCGCACGGTTAGCATCCGTGAGGTAGGGGGATCGATGCCCCCCATGTCCATAACCTTTTGTTATTCTTTTGCAACTAGAACCTTGATCACTTTCTTATTCCCTTCTATCTCCATGCTGGTCATCTTGGTGGCTTGTTTTCTTTTGTTTTGTTTCAACGTCAATGCAAGCCCCAGAGAAGGATCAATCATAGTATTCCAGAAAGGTGAAGGACAGTACTACTGCCACAAAATTCCTTACTTGCTCCGCACACAGAAAAATACCCTCATCGCCTTAGCAGAAGGACGGGGACGCAAAGGTCGGGAAGCATGTGATGATTTCTCGGTAAGTAATTTGGGATGGTTGATGTTTGACTCAGCAACGCAGAGTGAACCTTGTTTCCTCGTTTCGACAGGGAACCGATCTCGTTTTCAAGCGAAGCGTGGATGAAGGACAAACTTGGAGTCCCATCCAAGTTCTATATTCCAATTCGTCTGACACGGAAACAAACGTTGTCGGCAATGCTGCTCCGGTTCAAGATCAGCAGTCTGGTCGTATTTGGATACCTTTCTGCCGGAACAACGTGGAAGTGTACATCACCTATTCCGACGATGATGGTGCGACGTGGTCCACCCCAACCTATCATCCAGAACTGACTCGCAGCGATTGGAAGTGGATTGGATTGGGTCCTCCGGGTGGCCTCCAATTGCAGCTCGCACCGTACGCCGGACGCTTGGTGATTCCTTCGTATCACACCATCAAATGGAAAGGCGACGGGTGCGACTCGTTTGGACATATCCTCTACAGTGATGACAGTGGTGCAACGTGGAGCATTGGGCCCACAACCAATATCGGGTACCCGTCGTACCTGGTGAATGAGAATCAGGCGGTGGAGTTGGCGAACGGTTCCGTCTTGATCAATGCGCGTACGGTCTCTAATCGACGTGTTCAGATCCTCAGTGTCGATGGAGGCGCAACATTCCATGAGCCTTACGTCGTAGAGTCGTTGGAAGAGCCGTGGGAAGGCTGTGAAGGATCCTTCGTGCGTGATGCACAGCGTCAAGAGGTGTACTTCTCCGGTGCCACGTCCTCTCATTCGCCGGTACGTCTCCGGCTGGCCTTGTTTGTTTCCGCGGACGAAGGGGCCACTTGGCATGAGCGAATGATGATTGACGATGGAGCTGTCGCGTACTCGTCGTTGCAAGTCATCCCTGCACAGCGTGCCGCGTCGCGCACGGGGTTGGAAGTTCTCTACGAGCGAAGCAACGTGACGCAGTTGGTCTTTGAACCCGACGAGATTCGCTACTATCGCATTTGGTAGCCGCAGTGACCGCAGTGACACTCCCCCCCCCCCACCTCTTTTGTATTTGTCCTCCTCTTGTTTCGAAGTATAACCGAGCAGTGTCCGATGTGAGGGCAGCGTATGACGGTCGCGTTGTATCCTGCCTCCGTAGGACGTCCGTGTTTCGAGAGAATATCTCTCTTCCTTTGTGGGTAAACTCATTTAAATGTTTCCTCTCCTATGTGTGCGTGTCCTGTCCTTCTCAGTCGGGTCCGCAGTCGAAACGAAGAAGAATTGAATGTGTAGCTACTGTTACTGTTACTGCCTCGGAACCTACAGATACTGCTTCGCCTCGGTCCACCGTTGTTCCGTGTGGCGGGCATCGAATGGACGATACCAAGTTGGCCACAATCCTGCTTTTCCAGCTTCAGGGTTCAAGCGATAGTCCATGAGCAACTCGTCGCCATCGTAGATCTTCTCCGTCGTCACCATCACCAGGCCGTGCATGCAGCAGGCGCCAAAGCCCAAGTCTTGCGCACTCTTTTCACTGGGCAGCTTGGCGTAGCGATTCGGGATCCACGGCCGCAACTCGACGGGGAATGTTTCGGATGGCTCGTCCGAATCTGGGTAGTTGTACGTGATTTGCATCACATTGGTGTGGGTGTTTGGCGCCGGTTGGTGCTGGTCGACGCAGTGGTTAATCTTGTGCGCCACGGCGAACGGATTGGGTGACGGCGTGGGAATCGCGGAGAGCTTCCGAGCATCAATGATCATTTGGTCCAAGCGCGTCTGCAACATATAATCGGGGTCCGGCAGCAACGTGCGCAGATACGAGTTCTCGTTGAGATGTTCCTTCAGGTGCACCAGACCAGGGTACAAGGCCACCACTGTTCCCGGGCGGAGGTAAGGTCGTTCAGACGCTGGAGCGCCAGTTGGTGGTGCTAAAGCAGATGATAAAACCTTCACGAAGACTCCATCGCCCGCTTCGTGAAGCTTCGATGGTTTCACCTCCAACGTGAACGGCATCTCGAATTTGGCCGACTTGGCGATGGAGCTGTTCTTCTGGCTCTGGTAATCGTGGCGAATACATCGAAACATGTGAATCAGCTGTCTCGTGATTTCTCCCTCCACAAAGATCTGCAGACTTCCTTCTTCTGCCACGTCTACTTCCTCGATCAGCCGCGAGAGGTGTTCGACGGGATAATCGGAAATACGTTTCTTGGCGCAGTACTCGTACTGCTTCAAGGCGAGACCAGCCCTAAACGAAAGATATGGTCCATTAAAATCATGTCCTCCACATACAGTTGCGTTCGCCGCTCACCTTCTCATTTCTACCGCATTGTACGGTGTGGGGTCCGCTGTAAAGTTGGTCACCGCTTGACCAATTTTACGAAAACTTCGAAGCAATTTGTCCATTATTTCTCTTTCCTTTCGCCTTCTAACAGAACAGAACTGAAGTTCCAGTGGAAAGTAGGCCACAATTCGATCGAAGTTGCCGTGGTTTTATCATTTTTCTCCTTGTGGCAGCCGAGCAGGCAGAAGGCCGCGATGATGATGACGCTGAAGCCGCAGGTGACCCAGACCAGCCCAGCTGAGTCTGGTCAGGTTTGTGTTCAGAGCCGTTGTTGTTGGCGTCGTTGTTCAAGTTTCATGTCCTCGTCGTTCGTCGATTGGACCCGACCGCCTTCGTATTGGGCCTCGTCGTTTAGTCAGCGAGCCTCTTCGGTCAAGGAGAAGAGAAGCCTCTACCAGAGACTGAACGAATCACCAGAATACTATTGTCGATTGCATTGGAAGTGAACCGGTGCATCTTTCATTCGAATATCGTTCTTTTGCTTCCATTTCGTTTCGTGGAGTGGCAGAATTCGACCATTTATAACGCTGATATAGTTATCAACGAAAAGGAAACAAACTTTTGTTTTCAGCCACAGCACAATTACCATGCAAGCAAGTGCATTTCTTCAAGATTTGTACTCACATGCAGTTGCTCTTCGGCAACGGGGATGTGAACGCTTGTTGGAGTTCATTCAGCAAGCAGATGTGCACGAAGCCAAACCTGTGCGTCTACTGCTCAACACTTACCCTTCGTAAACATTTGATTGATCGATTGTGTGTGCGATAGATTCTCACCGACGAGTTGCTCCGTAAAACAGCTGCCCTTGTCACCGACCTGAGTCCCATCGTTGCGTCCTTGGCGATGGACTTCTTTGAGCAGCTGTTCAGCCGCATTCCGGAGGCTCCTGAATTGGAAGAGGAAGCTCGTATCTGGATGCCTTCCCTACCCATGGTCAACATCATCGTCGACGCTCTCATGTGCCGTTTGGCCGACGCCAAGGTAGGTCGCCATCGCTTCCGCTGTGTTCAACCCTTGGGTGTGACCGTCGGTGTCTCTGCTTATTCTTTAGGCGCCCATTCGCACGAAGTCCAAGGCGGCTCTGTCTTCCATTTTGAAGAAAACCGACGGAACTATCATGGTTCGCAAGTTGAGCGTAAGTTCTGTGTTGCCTGCTTCTGTTTCGTGCGACTGGTCCTAAAGTGGCCGTGTGTCTCCTGAACGTAGGGCCTAAGTACGAGCAGAAACGTCCACATGAAACGAAATATCGTCGAGCTCATGATTGAAACCGTTAAGAACGAACTGGCGGACGAAGAAATCACTTCCGTTCAGCGGGATATCGCCCAAGTGGCATCGTCGCTGGTTACCGATGCAGACGGCGGTATTCAGGAGTTGGCGTGGGTGTTGATGGACGCTGCCATGAACGGCCTTGGCAGTCCCTTTCTCGTCATTCTGAAGGACTTTGGAACCAGAGCCGAAGTCATCGCCAAGCTCCACGCCAAGTATCAGCAACAGAAGCAAACGTCCAGCGACATCAAAACGATCACATCTGTAGCGCCTGTGCCGATCGTATCGTCCGCAAAGGTCGACGTTGTGTCAAAGAAAGCTTCGCCCGCCGGCACTGCTGGCGACAACACGAACACGACGGATTCGGCTCCTCCGTCGTTTCTTCACATTCCCGTCGAGGGATTCGATGTGAAAGCTCTCTTCTCCTTCATCGCGGATCTGCCCTCCGTGACCAGTTTGCAGTTCGTCAACGCGATGACGTACATGCCACCCACCGCGCTGATGTTGCGTTCCGAGACGGAGCTCATGGCTATGTTGGATCGAATGGCCGTCGATTTGATGGATGACGAGGACTGGCAGCGCCGATCGCAGGCGTTGATCACGTTGGAGAACTTGGCGTGGGGGTCGTTGTGGGACATGGTCTCGCCCGCCACCTTCACCCGCAAACTGCAGGACGCCCTGGATCTGCAGATGGGTGATTTGCGATCGCTTATCATCAAACAAGCGTGCAAGGCGCTGAGCATCATGGCCTATCAATGGAAGCAGCGCACCCTTCAGAATCCGGCGAATTATCCTGCGTCGGGGCTGACGGTGCTCATCGAGCTGCTCTGGCCGAAGATCACGAAGCTGCTCGTCTCCAAGACACAAATCATCGCCCATTCCGCCGACGCGCTCGTCCGAATGTTGCTGCTGTCGTGTGAAGACGCGAAGGTTCTGCCTCTGCTGCATGAGCTGATGCGCAGCAAGAGTGGCATGCTGCACAAGTGCGGTCTGGAGTATTTGCTGTTCTGTGTGACGCGCTGGTCGGGCGACGTCTTGGAGAGGAACGCGGCGTTGATTCAGTCATCGATTAAAATCGGCTTATCCGGCGCCACCGCCGAGGCGAGAAAAGTCGCTCGCTGTGTGTATCGCTGGTATCAGCACATGGCAACGGTGCGCCATGCACCGGCGCACTTCGGACATCTGCATCGTCGTCTGGAGGGCGAGCTGGAAGCGACGGTTCTGAAGCAAGTGCAGATGGAGGACAAGTCCGCGCTGACGGTGGAGATGATGCAGTTCTTGCGAGAGCTGCCGGTGAGTCTGAAGTACATCGTCGACGCCGGCGATGCGTCCGAAGTGGCCCCTCCCGCCGCGATCGCTGACGCGATCGTCGAGGACCCCGTTCCTTTGGCCGGTGCTGCTTCCGCGACATTCTTCGACGACGACAACTTCGACTGGATGGGCGCGGCGACAAACGATGACGTGGTTCCGACGACGACGAAGAAGGCGGCGACGTCGCGAATGAGCGTCCTGGGCGGCGGCGCCGTGCGACCCAACTTCGCCGCGATGCCAGTCTCGTCGTCGGCTAACGCCACAGCAGCGCCTGCCAGCGCAGCCTCTGCCTCAACGGCCTCGAGTGGGATGCTGATGATGGGCGGTGCGCGCCGCATGTCTATCAGCGGTGGCATGCCGCTGCGACTCGGTGCGGGTGGGGCGGGTTTGGACTCGGCCGCGCCCGGTGGGTCATCCAGCATCATGGCTACCGGCGCTCGACGCATGTCCATCGCGCCAGTGCAACGAATGGCCTTGGCAGCAATGGATGACGAGCCAATTGAAGCTCCGTTGACGGCGTCCGCGTTGCCGCCGGCGCCGACTGTGGAAGTCAGTGCTCTTCCCGTCGCGCCGGCGCCTGTCAATCGCCGCGCGTCTTTGGCGGTACCCCCACCGCCGCCACCAACTTCCTCTGCTGCACCCGCGGCGAACGGCTCGGTGGGGCTGCGCGAAGGTCCCAAGCGAGTGCTACAGCCCTTGCCGAGCGCATCGGTCAACTCGAACGCGATGGCGTCTCAGCCGCCTGTCGCTGCCCTCGCTATGTCCGAGGAGAACCAAGACCCGCAGGACTACGATGCTAAGTTCGCTGCCTTCAAGGCGAAGAAGTCAGCGATGGCAGCGACCTCCCACGCCCCAGTCACTGCGGCTGTCGAGAAGAAGGCGCAGACCATCGTCGAGGTCTTCAAGGCGACTCTGGCAGCCGCCACTGCCTCTGGTAGCGCGGCCGCTTTATCGCAGCACAAACTGAAAGCCGTCGAATCTTACGCGCAGAATCTGAAGGCTCTCGTTGCCGGCGGAAGCGGCGATGTCCAGACGATGGCCATGCGCGAAGACGTCGTGTCGCTCGGCTGGTCCTTCGTTCTCGACGCCACCGCCGACGCCAACAGCAAGGTCTACACGGAGGCCGTGAAGGCCGTCGAGGTCTTCTTCCAGCACCCCAGTCTATCGGCGAAGTTCCTCGTGGAGGCCGCGCAAGGCGTGTCCGAGATGAAGGCCAGCCCGCTGTCGACGCTGCTCGTGAAGATGTTCACGAGTCTGGTCGATGCGAAGCCCGCGGCCCGCGAGGCGATCAGTCGCATCAGCTCCGAGGTACGAGCGCAGATCCCCTCTGACCTGCTCCTCAAGACGCTGTCGTTTCGGTTGAAAGATCTCCCGGAACGAGCTCTCGCTGCGTCGTTCCAGTTCGCTGGTGCCTTGTTGCCGACGGCGACCGCCGCTGAGGCGCTGTGGGAGCCCTTCCGACAGGCGCCGTTCGTCCAGGACGTCGTCTACCGCGCGATGAACTGCTTAGTGCCCGGCAGTGCGTCGGAGGCCTCTGTCGGTGGAGGCGACTCGTCGAGTGGCGAGGCGAAGAAGCCGTCGCCCGTCGCGATGCTGGCGGGAAAGCGGTTCCTCGCCAAGTTCTACGAAACCGTCGCCACGGCCAACGGCGAGACCGCTGCGACGAGTGTGACGAGCACTTTCTTCAAAGTCGTCGCGTCGATGAGCATCGCTCAGCAGACGACGCTGAAGACGCTGCTGGTCTCAGCGATCTCCGCGCAGCAGTTCGACCTTCGCCTAGCGCAGCAGATCAAGCGCGACAAGGCGCAGCTCGCCAAGAAGACCGCATCGGTTGGGACAGCTCCGGTTGCGCCGCTGGCGGCCATTGCGGCGCAGCTCACCAGCAAGGCGACCTTCGCACCTGCCCCGGTGCCCCCTGTCGACACAGAGCCGCGTATCTCGCGGGCCAACAGCAGCAACGAGCTGCTGCAGCAGAAGGTCGAGCTGCTGGAGGCCGTCGTGCAGCAGGTATGCCGCTCGCCAACGGTTCTCGCCTCGGCGACCAACAGCAAAGCCAGCTCGCCCACTGCCGCGGCGGCTCAGGCGGCGGTGATCGCGCAGACGTCGCCTGCCGCAGTGTCAAAGATCGCGTCGCCGGTGGCCGCCACCTTTGCAGCGGCTGCGAGTCCGATGACCGCGGCCAGCCCCGCGGCCGATATCATCGCGCAGGTTGTGTCCAGCGGTCGGATGCTGTCGCCCTTGGCGATGGTCACTTCGCCGATGCCCACCGTCGCGGCGCACGGCGTCGACGACGCTACCGCGGGCCACGAGAAGGCGGCCAATGTGTTGACGCTGCTTCGCTCCGTCACCAAAACCGCATCACCGGTCAGCGCCGTCAGCAGCGCCCCGGCGGTGGCGTCACCCACCGTTGTGAATGGTCGCCTGTTCCCCGACGACGAAGATGCAGCGCACGCGGCCATCGCCGAGGCCTGTGAGTTGGCGTCCGTTGAGGCACCAGCGCCGGTCGTTTGCGACTTTGCCTGGGCGAAAGCCGAACTGCTGGGCCTGGGCAACCCCTCGCCCGCCGACGATGGCAACGACGACGCCTCGTCCGCTCGCTTCGTGGCCGTTGTCTCGACGGTGAAGTCGCTCATCCGCCGCACGAGCCACGCCGGCGGAGTCGGCAGCCCGATGAAGGACGCGCTCTCGGCCGTGCAGTGCCTCGAGCTCGTCTTCCTCGTGCTGGACGTGTACCCGCTGTACGTCGTGTCGGCCGACAGCGACGTCGTGCAGATGACGCGCAGTCTGCTGCTGTCCCTCGTCCACGTGGGCCAGGGCCATTTCTCGCGCGAGATGGTCCACGCGGTGGTGAGCAAGGTCTACGGCCTCTTCGGGTCGTTCGCCGCGCTGCTGCCCTCGTCCCCGAGCGAAGCGGCGGCGACCACGCAACAGCTGCGCGACTACGAAAGCATCTTGATCGACGTCGTCGTGGAGCTGTTCGCGGCCGCGACGTCGCACGAGGACGTCGTCGTCCACGCGCAGTACGTCGCCAGCCAACTGGCCGCCGTGGAGACGGCTTCGACCCCGATGCACCTGCGCGTCTTGTCGATGAAGGCCTGGTCCACGTTGATCGCCCAAGCGACATCGCTGACGAGTGCTGCAGATGTCAACGAGGAGGACTGGGACGCCCAGTGGCGCCGCACGGTCGCGTGGGTCCTGGCACAGGGCCTCGCTCACCCGGTGACGCTGGTGCGGCAACAGGCGACGCTCTGTTTGGCGCAGATCTTCTTGTTCTATCACAGTCCTCCCTGCCCTGGGTACGAAGCTAGCGCTGTACGTAAAGAGCGTCGCGAGCAGTGTCTGCAGTGGCTCGCGCCGCTGACGGTCGTGCAGCGCAAGCTGCTCATGGTCTACGTCGAGAAGTTCCGCCATCAGCAGCAGCAGCAGCAGCAGCAGCTGCGCGTGTGAGGAGCGTGGCCAGACGCCGCCCTCCCCTGTAGATTATTAGCCACCCACCTTCGTGTCGGCGATCGGTGCGTCGCCCACTGTGACTGCGCTGTCGTCGCGTCGGGGACAGCGATGTGAAATGCTGCCCCATGACGCGACCGACCCGCCGCGTCGCGGTCTCCTTCAGCGCTCGGTTTCCTTCGCATCCAAACCGCTTAAGCTTAACATGTGTATTTCGTCACCTCTCTTGTGCGCCTTGCGTCTAAACGGTATTTCGGTCGCCTGAGTCGCGTAGATGCGACGGTGGAGCGTGGTCGTCGGTCGTCGGTCGGTGGAGGTAGCTGTCAGTGGCGTCGGCGGTCGGTGGGGGTGAGGTTGGACATGATGACGACGATGATCGCTGCGGCGGCGGAACCTGCTTGCCGGAAGCCGATCCGAGAGAGGCTGGACACGATGACGATGACAATCGTCAAGACGTTAACGTTGTCTCGTCGCCCACGCCGGACGAACAAGACCGTTCAAGATACCTTTCCCCTACTTCAAGTGCCTCTTCAGGATATAGCTCTAGATCAACCGCGCACAAGATCGCGACCAAGAATGAGACTTACCATACCACAAAGGCTTTGTAAGAACTCACTTCTTTTTAATTCACAGCTTCCTGAACACGTCTTACCATATTATCAACAGAGGGTTGATACTGGTTATCAAGGCTTACAGCTCTGTCGTGGTGACTTAGCTACTTCGTGTTCATCTAGATAAGACCAGGACGACAGACACGCGGTGTCAGCCCAAAAAGGACTGGGTAATTGCGTCCCTGCGTCGAGAATTAAAAAGAAGATTAACAAGCAATCCTTCGGCAGAAGCTCCGTCTCCAAAATGGAGAAGCCAAAATCGGCTGGAAGCGACGACAAGGCACGAGGCTCGAAAGGCGACCCTCGGAAGAGCGGCTTCAAAAAGAAGCACGCCCGGCAAAATGCCGTGCCCAACGTCGACGCTCTCAAGGAGCGTGTAAACCCTCATATCCCTCTGCTGCGTCCAGGATCCGTCGCCGATTTACTCGTCTTCAAGGCTCGAATGACTGATCACCTTCGATCCGAATTCAAGTACAACGGCAACATCTTGGCCACGAAGCGATATTATACTGGGCAGGAAACGTTGGAGATATTGCGTTCCACCAAGAGAAGCCTCATTGATCTCCAAGCCAAGAAACGAGCTGCAACTGAGATCCAATCCGGTAACGCGTCCGTGAGCGACGCTCACTCAGACGGCGTCGTGGAGACCGAACCCGAGTCCGATGCCGAAGAAGCCGAGCCAGGTGAGTCGGACGAGCCCGATGCGGCCACTGAATTCGACTTGGCCCCCGATTACGGGGAGGCTGACCAAACGATGCGTGTCTTGGACGATATACTGGAGGGCCTACCAAGAAGAGCGAAGATCAAGGTCCTGGACACCCAGTTGTCCCAAGCGACGAGAGCGTTGCTCGATAAACGTCTCGAAGCGGAGCAGGAGAAGACGAAGATCTTCGCATTGATAATCTCCAAGCTTTCCGAAGCCTCCATGTCGCTGCTGAGGAACTTCAAGGGAACCGAGGCAATTCTCCTCTCGGCAAACGATCCGATTCGATTGTGGAAAACTATCGAGCAAAGTCACCTGGGTGGATCAGCAAATCAGGAGACACAAGCATACCAGATTATTCGGACGTACCAGACTATCCGACAAGATGTGAACGAGTCGATCCATTCATATTATGAACGGTTCATCGAAGTTCAAGATGCAATGAAGTCTCATGGTTGCTCGACAGACCCCGAGCATCTTCAAGCGCGACACTTCCTGCAACAGCTGGACCGCTCGAAGTACGGCAGGTTCCAGACAGACCTACAAAATTTGGTCTCATCTGGGGCAATACCCACATACCCCAGAACGGTGTCCGCAGCATACACCCTCGCGAAGGAAAGGACCGAGTCCCCTGTTTCCAGTTATGGTCATAACCGCTTTACAAATCCAGTAGTCTACAACACGACCGCGATCAATCGCGACAAGAAAGACAAGAGAGTAAAGAAGAAGGACAGACCTCAAGGCACCCGCACACCTTCAGGTGCTGGCACATGCGACCTCTGTGGGAACGAAGGGCACTTCATCCGGACGTGCCCGAAGCTTGGTGCAGCGAAGAGCGCCATTGCAGGAAGCACGCGATTCACTGCTACGACATTTGGCTTCGAAGGTGATCAAGCTGTCTTCATGTCCCACAGCGGCTCGGTTGGGCTCCGCCCCACCGACATATTGCTCGATACTCAAGCAAATGTGTCCGTGTTCCACAATGAACGACTGCTGACCGATGTTCGAGACGTTGAAGAAGCGATATTCATATCAGGCTTCGTCAAGGGCCCCGCGCAGAAGACTTCCACAGTGGGAACGTTCCAAGGAGTTACCCCCGTTTACCTTGCGCCCGAAGGTTCCGCAAACATACTGTCGTTTAACCAGATTGAAAGGGGGAACAACAAGATATCCTGGGTCCGTAACAGTCACTTCGACGTCGTTCTGGAGAACATGCGCGCCCCAATTCGCTTCCGGGTCAACGAGAATGGTCTGTACATAGCAGACGGTTCGTCGTTGTTGCGTCGCAATACCCACGCGATGGTCACAACAGTCGCCGAGCGGGAACAAGCTTACCCCCAAGACCAGGTGAAGCGTGCCCGCGAAGCAAGACTTCTTCAGGAGCGACTTGGACACGTGTCAACAGAGGCATTGATACGCACAATCAGCAACGGCGCAATGATCAATGCTCCAGTGACCGGAACGGATGTGCTTCGAGCCCGAGAAATATATGGACCAGCCGAAGCTAACCTCCAAGGGTCAAAGCGGAGAGACAAGCAGAAGGCGATCGGGATCCTGGAGTACGTCCCGAAACCTTTGCAAGAGGAACAGGTGTTACTCGCCGATGTCATGTATGTCCAGACAGAGCCGTACCTCATCTCTGTGTCTTATCCACTGCGGCTGGTCATGACTACCATCCTTACGGACAAGAAGGCATCATCATTGGCTAACACCCTCGTCAGCCACGTTGAGAGTTACGGAGCAAAGGGATTCAAGGTCACCAGAGTGATCACAGATCCTGAGGCTGCATTCCGCGCAGCGGGTGAAATCGTCCGTCGTCACGGCATCGACTTTGACGAGGGCGGCGTTGAGCAGCATGTGGCACGCGTCGAAGCCATGATCAAGTCCGTCAAGGAGCGGACCCGATCGATCATACATGGTTTGCCGTACCGTCTCCCTTCTGCACTCATGAGATACGCGGTGCAGTACGCTGTGAGGATCGTTAACGCGATCGCCCCGAAGGATGGCTTGCATGGGACATCCCCTCGAGAACTTTTCCTCGGGCGGAAAACCGATCTCAAGAGGGACTTCACCATTCCCTTCGGAGAGTTTTGTCATGTCCCCGCCTACCCGGGACAGAGCAATACGATGAAGGCCCGAACCCTCCCCGCTATTTCGCTCGGAGGCAAGGGCAATGTGACAGGCAGCGCTGAGTTCTTCACGCTGTCCACCAAGAAGGTCATCTCAAGAGATCATTGGATACAAATCCCAATGCCACAAGATGCGATCGAGTTCTTGAACTCCTTATCAGCTCCTGTTGCAGCTGTTGTTCAAGAGGATAAGAAGACCGATCCGGACCTTGTCGACAGTGGAAGCTTACCTTTTAATCCTGTGAACGTCAAAGTCCATGTTCCGCCTCAAGACGACCAGCAAGAGGAGATGCCAGACGCTGATGATCATGGTAGCGTTGTGGAAGGTGTCCCAGTGCCAGAGTCGATGAGCGAGCCGATCGAGGAACCACCTGACTTATCCGAGGACACCAATGATGTCAATCATGAAGAACAGAGTTCGGAAGCAGGGTTGAAGTTGCTTACCGAAGAAGACCTTCCAAAGGAACAGCCTACTCAAGATCCGGTTGAGGAAGTGGACGTCATTGGAGACGAACACGACCTCAAACCCGAGCCGGAACCACCACCGGTCATCGCGTCGACCTCCCCAGAGCCACGTCACCGACCGACCTTCTTGCGACCTAACGTGAGAAGGAACCAACAGGTGTACAATGATTCCTACGTGTTCAACATATCCATCACTGAGGGAGTGCGAAAACATGGCCGTGCTGCGGAAGATTCCATCAGAGCCGAACTTGGGCAAATGATAGCTAAAGAGGTTTGGGAACCAGTTCACTACCGCCAAGTTCCACAAGGTGCCACAGTGATTCCCTCCTTCGTGTTCCTCAAAGAAAAATACGATGCCGCCGGAGATTTCGTCAAGATCAAGTCCAGATTGGTGGCCGGCGGGCATATGCAAGACACGATCGCCGGTGAAGAAAAGTCATCTCCGACCGCTTCTCTCACTGCCATCCTCATGGTGGCAGCGATAGCCGCCGAAGAGAATCGCCACGTACTCACAGTGGACATAGGTGGTGCATATTTGAATGCGCCAATGAAGAGCTCAAGTACGTATATGATCCTGGACAAGCGTATCACAGAAGTCATGATCAAACTTCAGCCGAACTATCGCGATTATACAACGAGAAGAGGAACGACTATCGTGCGGTTGAAGAAAGCTTTATACGGATGCAAGGAGTCCGGTTTGTTGTGGTATGAGACACTATCGGATTTTCTCAAGACGGAAGGATACATCGTGAATCCTTACGACAAGTGTGTCATGAACTTGGTCAAGGACGGCATCCAGACAACCGTGGTGATCTATGTGGACGATTTATTTATCACGTCTCGCAGCGACACTGAGATTGACAAGTTGCTGAGCAATTTGAGGTCAAGATTTAAAGAGTTGTCCGTGAATCGAGGGAAGGTGCATTCCTATTTGGGAATGCGATTTACTTTCGAGGACGCTGCCGTGAGCGTGGACATGCAAGGTTATGAGTCCGACGTGCTCGCAGCCCACGATGTGGAGGGAACCTCGACCTCTCCGGCGCCCCGCGATCTGTTCACACTACGCGAGAGCCCCGCGCTGGATGCGGACGATAAAGCCAGATTCCATACAATGGTGGCCAAATTGGCGTACCTTGCGAAGAGAACCCGTCCGGACATCTTGACTGCGATATCGTTTCTGTCCACCAGAGTCCAAGAGCCGAACAAGTCTGACGCGGACAAGTTGGCCAAGGTCATGAAGTATCTTAAACACAGTGGAACCCGTAGTATCAAACTGACCAAGCGCTACGATCACCCTGTCGCATACGTGGACGCTTCCTATGGTGTTCACTCGGATTATCGAAGTCACACTGGTATAGTGATCACACTTGGCGAAGGACCTATCTTCGTCAGGTCAGTTAAACAGAAGATCAACTCTAAATCTTCAACGGAGGCCGAGCTCATCGCACTATCTGATGCGATGGGCGATATCATTTGGGCACGCGAGATGCTCATTCAACAACAAAAATATAAAGACAAATTTGTTACGTCACCCGCCATTATCTTTGAAGACAATCAGAGCACACTGAAGCTCTTGGAGCGAAAACAAACTTTCGCTGGTGCAACCAAGCACATTAATATACGTTTTTTCTTTATCGCGGATCGAATCGCGCAGAACGAGATAAGATTGGTTTACAAGGAGACAGAGAATATGCTCGCAGACTTACTAACGAAGCCAATGTCTGGCGAGATCTTCAACGCTCTACGAAACAACCTGATGAACTTTTCCCCATTGACCGACATTGCCAAGAAACGCGCTCATGTAGCGGTTGAAGGGTTGTGCTTGCCGGAAGCCGATCCGAGAGAGGCTGGACACGATGACGATGACAATCGTCAAGACGTTAACGTTGTCTCGTCGCCCACGCCGGACGAACAAGACCGTTCAAGATACCTTTCCCCTACTTCAAGTGCCTCTTCAGGATATAGCTCTAGATCAACCGCGCACAAGATCGCGACCAAGAATGAGACTTACCATACCACAAAGGCTTTGTAAGAACTCACTTCTTTTTAATTCACAGCTTCCTGAACACGTCTTACCATATTATCAACAGAGGGTTGATACTGGTTATCAAGGCTTACAGCTCTGTCGTGGTGACTTAGCTACTTCGTGTTCATCTAGATAAGACCAGGACGACAGACACGCGGTGTCAGCCCAAAAAGGACTGGGTAATTGCGTCCCTGCGTCGAGCCGCCCCGACCGTTTCAGAGTCGTTTCGAAAACGGGACCGCAGCAGGCGGCTGCAGTGGGCGATAGACGTTTGAATGCGTCGCGAGGTTAACTAGTTATGCTATCGCCGTCGGGAGACGCAAGTCACGGCATCGTTGGCTTCTCTGGGCGCGTCCAGACGTATAATAGACGATCGCTTGGTACATTGAATCTTGAAGCTGCGAATTCATCGCGTCTTCGGCACCGCTGATTCGAAGCCTGCGAAATGTCCAAAGAGCTTCGTCCAGTATACTACTACTACATTCGGAGGAAATGGTTCTCCCAATTGGTTCAGTCATGCAGCGAAGTGATCGATCGTAAGGGAAAGGACCCGATCACGCTGTTCTGGAAGGCCTTTGGCCTGGGGATGACCGGGGACATCGACGGCTGTTTGCGCGAACTGGACGCGTTCCACGCGCGAAAGGACCTGCAGTTTCCCGTGAATTTGGCCATGATATATTTCCACAAGAAGTCTCCTTCTGTAGATCGAGAGGCAGTGCGCGCCATAACGGCGGAGCTGCCGCTGGCCGAAGACATCGCCGTAAGCGTCGCCTGTGCTGCAACTGCTGCCACTTGTCGCGAGTGACGTCTGTGTGACCTTTCTCTGCAGAAAGAGGCCGGTATAGTTCTCGCCGCGCGTTTCCAGTGCCTGGTCGGTAATTTCTACGAGGGAAAACGGCTGGCCCGCAAGGTCCTCGACGCGGGCCGCGGCGTCGACAGCGGCACTGCGTCGGTGTTCGAAGCGGAAGCGGCGGTGATCGAGCAGTGGTGCGTCCTCGAGGAAGGCGTTCTGTCCGCCACCAGCGCCTCTGATCTGCGGCGAACGGTCGGGGCCGTGGTCGACAGCCGCGGCCGCATCGGCGCGGACCAGGACCCCGACGGCCTCCTGCTGCTGGCGCGCGCGAAGCTCGTGCTGGACCTGGACTACGAGGCGCTGGCCTTCCTCAACCTGGTGAGTCGCCCCGTGCAATGGCGCTCTGCGACCGCTGATCTCTGACGACGCTGCTGTGCTCGCGTAGGCCATTTCGAAGTTCCCCGCGTTCGCGCCGGCGCTGTGCGAGAAGGCGCTGCTGCTGGCGGCGACGAACGACTGGGAGCAGGCGTTGGACGCGGCGCAGCGCCTGCTGGACACCGACGCCGACCACCTCGACGGCCTGCTCATCGTGTCCGTGCACGCGTACACGCAGGAGGGACTGTCGCACGACGCGGTGCAGAAGCTCGAGGACCTCGACGGCGCGCTGAAGAAGAAGGAGCCGCTGTCGCTGGTGCTCGCCGTGCAGGTCGCCTCGCTCTTCGCGCGCATCTGCGGGCGTCACCCGCGGACGCTGCAGCTGTGTGCGCGGCTGCTCGAGCGAACGCTGCGCCAGCAGCACAGCGCGACGGCGGAGACCGAGGCGAAGGTGCTGTCGGTGCTGGGCGACGTGCTGCTGCGCCAGGGCCGCGCGCAGCTCGACAAGGCGCTCAGCGTCCTGCGCGAGGCGACGAAGCGCGACGCGACGAACCTGCGCGTGCTGCTGACGCTGATTCACGCGCAGCTGGTGGAGGGCGCGGTGGAGGACGCGGAGGCGCAGGTGGAGCTGCTGTCGCTGATGCACAGCCTCGACGAGCTGGGCCACGAGATCCTCTACCTCCAGGCGCTCATCCTGCGCCTGAAGCGCGCCGCCGCCGGCGCCAACGCGAGCAGCAGCGAGGACGCCGCGCTGCGCAGCCAGCGCGAGGACCTGCTGCAGCGCTGCAAACAGCTGTTTCTGCAGGCGCAGTCGCCGTCGCTGCTGCTGAGTCTGACGCAGGGCGCCGAGTCGTCGGCCGCCGCGCTGCTCGACCCCGACGCCTCCTTCCTCCCGACGCACTTCGCGGGCCTGTTCCGCAGGGACCCCGACTTCGCGCTGCTGCTGTCGCAGGAGTTCTTCGCGGCGATGGACTGCGCCGCGCTGGGCGGCTCGCTGGTGCCGTCCGCGGCGCCGTCGGCGGGGCTCCTCGCGGCGCAGCAGGCGCATGACGCCGCCCCCGTCGCGGCGAGTCGGCCGGCGCAGGGCACGCTGACGCTGGGCAACGGGCGGCAGACGATGGCGATGATGACGCTGGGCGGCGCGCCGGGGCAGGCGCCGGCGATGGCGATGGGCCCCGGCGCGGCCACGGCGCTGACGCTGGGCGACGTCACCGCGACGCTCAACACGCTGTCGCTGGTGGGCAGCTCCATCTCGACGGCGACGGGCCACGCGCAGAGCCACAGCCAGCAGCTCAGCGCGCAGTCGGAGGCGAGTCGCGAGACGCTGGAGGCGCTGCAGCACGGCCTCGACCTGCTGCAGCCGCTGCTCGCGCTGTGCCCGGGCGTCCTGCCCGTGTACCTCGAGGCGGCGCGCGCGTACTACACCGCGGGGCGCTTCGAGGAGGCCGTGTCGACGCTGCAGGCGGCGCTGGCGCTGCAGCCGCAGTCGGCGCCGCTGCTCGTGGCGCTGGCGCTCGTCGAGGCGGCGCGCTGGCAGAGCGCCGTGGCCGCGCGCCTCGTCGAGCAGGCGCTGTCGGCCGACTTCGCCGTGCGCGCCGCGACCAAGTTCCGCCTCGTCAAAGCGATCGTGCGCGCGCAGCAGAGCAAGTTCGGCGAGGCGCTCGAGGAGATGGCGGCGCTGATGGCCGCGCCCGACTTCAACTTCGCCCTCGGCGGCGGCGGCGGCGGCGCGGGCGGCGCGGCCACCGAGGACCCCGCCTTCCAGCGCGCGCAGCAGCTGGAGGCGGCGCAGGCGGCGCAGGGCCAGGGCCTGGCGGACAACTTCAGCGACATGCTGCGGCTGACGGCCGACGACCGCGTCTTGGCCTTCGTCTGCTTCGCCGCGCTGCTGTCGCACGAGCGGCGGATGAAGGAGGCGCGCCAGGTGCTGGCGCACGCGAAGGTGCTCTTCGCGGGGCTGCCGCAGGAGGTGACGGTGCTGGTGGCGGCCGCGCGGCTGTACGTGGACAAGGGCGACTTCGACGCGGCCGTGCGCATGCTCGACAAGATCTCGCCCGACGCGGCCGCCTTCGTCCAGGCGCAGCTCGTCAAGGCCGACATCCTCCTCACCCACAACCACGACAAAGAGGGCTACGCGCGCTGCTTCGCGCTGCTCGTGGAGCGCCAGCGGTCGGCTGCCAACCTGGCGCTGCTGGCCGAGGCCTATCTGCGCATCCTCAACCCCGAGAAGGCCGTCGACGTCTTCGAGGAGGCCTACAAGCTCGACCCGCGCAACACGCGGCTGCGCGCGCGCATCGGCAAGACGCTCGTGAGCACGCACGAGTACCACCGCGCCGTCGAGTTCTACGAGTCGGCCGTGCGCCAGATCCTGCAGAAGCTGCAGCAGCAGAGCGCCGCCGCCGCCGCCGCCGCCGCGGAGGAGACGAAGGACGCGCGCGGCGGCGGTGGCGGTGGTGGGGGCGGCGGAGGACGCGGCGCGGCGGCGCAGGCGGCGCTGTCGACGGAGGACTTCGGCCTGGTGCTGGACCTGGCGGCGCTGTACCGCCGCCTCGGGCGCCACGAGTCGGCGACGCGCCTGCTGAACGACGTGCTCGCGGCGGGCGCCGACGAGTCGCGGCTGCGGCGCCGCCACCGCGTGCAGGCGCTGCTGCAGCTGTCGCTGGTGCAGCAGTCGACGGGCGCGACGGACGCGCAGCAGACGAGTCTGCTGCAGGCGCACGGGCTGCAGCGCGAGCACCTCGCGACGCTGCGCGCCTCGTCGGTGAGCCTCGTGGCGGCGCAGCGCGAGCGCATCGAGGAGGAGAAGGTCTTCTTCGCGGCGATCTGCTGCCAGCTGGGCGCGGCGCTGCTGGCCGAGGGCGAGCTGGCCGAGGCCGAGCGCTACTACGAAGAGGCGATCAAGGCGGACGCGCAGTGCGTCGCGGCGATGCTGGGCCTGGCGCAGGTGGCGCTGCGGCGCGGCGACTGGGACAAGTGCCAGGCGCAGTGCTCGAAGGTGCTGACGGGCGCGCCGACGCACCGCGACGCCGCCGTGCTGCTGTCCGAGACGCTGCTGCGCTCGTCGAACGACCCCGAAGCGGCCGCCGCGCCGCTCGTCGCCTACCTCGCGCTGCTGCCCAGCGACTACCTCGCGCTCGACAAGGCGATCACGCTGCTGCGGCGCGCCGGCCAGCTGCCCGAGGCGCAGCGCCTGCTGAAGGAGGCCGAGCAGCACGACCGCCGCCACCTGGCGCAGCCCGGCTACCACTTCTGCCTGGGGCTGTACGCGCGCTTCACGAACGACGTCGGCAAGGCCATCGCCGCCTTCAACCTCGCGCGCCGCGACTCGCTCTTCGCCGCGTTCTCGCTCGCGCACATGATCGAGCTGTACCTGAACCCGGACCAGGACGGCATCTGGGAGGAGAAGGACAGCGGCCCCGTCGACGAGGACACGCGGCAGCACATCGCCGCGGCCGAGGAGCTGCTGCGCGAGCTGAAGCAGGCGGCGGGGTCGGAGGACATGCGCGTGCGCGTGCTGGAGGCGTACTGCCTGCTGTCGACGCGCAACAAGGTGGCGGTGGACAAGGCCATGCAGATGTTCGCCGAGCTGCTCGACCAGAACCAGGAGTTCCTGCCGGCCGTGCTCGGCATGGCCACCGGCTTCATGATCGAGAAGAACCAGCACAAGGCGCGCAACCTGCTGAAGCGCATCGGCAAGATGGAGGTGTCCAAGCACGACGGCGAGGACTTCGAGAAGGCCAACCTGCTGCTGGCCAAGTTCTACATCGACAAGGGCTCCTTCGACAAGGCGCAGGAGGTGTGTCGCAAGGCGCTGCTGCAGAACAAGTCGTGCGCGCAGGCCTGGGAGATCCTCGGCCTCGTCTTCGAGAAGGAGAGCAACTACGAGCTCGCCGCCGACGCCTACCGCAAGGCCTGGACGCTGGACTTCGAGGCCTCGGCGAGCGTCGGCTTCAAACTCGCCTTCTCGCTGCTCAAGTGTCGGCGCCTCGTCGAGACGGTGGACGTCTGCGAGACGGTGCTGCGCCTGTACCCCGACTACCCCCGCATCCGCGAGGAGATCCTCACCAAGGCGCTCGTCTGCCTGCGCTCCGCCAACAACCCCGCGTAGATAAACGCCATGTTACTTGCTAATTACACTCGTTGAACGCCCCGTCCCGCCCGCCCGAGCGCAGCTGCGGACGCGGACGCGGACGCGGCCTCGTTCCCCCGCGGGGGCCTCGTATACACACACGTGCGCCACGCGCACGACACAAGTTCGCAATAAGATTCGTCGGCCAACCTGTCGCCGCTCGCTTAGTAGCGGCCACGAGGCGAGCGCGAGCGGTCGCGGTAGTCGCGCTGGTAGTCACCGCCGCCGCCGCCGCTGTGGTGGTAGCTGTCGTAGCCGCGGTCGCGAGAGCGGTCGCGATCGCGGTATCCGCCGTAGTCGCGGTCCCTCGAGCGGTCTCTCGAGCGATCTCGGTAGTCGCGATCGCGCGAGCGGTCACGGCCGTAGTCGCGGCGGTCGCGGCCGTAGTCGCGATCGCGCGAGTCGCGGCGCCGGTCGCTGCGTCGATCGTCGCGACGATCGTCGCCCCGACGAGCGCGGTCCTTTTCACGCATAGCTTGGCGAGGATTCTCTGGGCGGGGTTGCTGCAGCATGGGTATGAAGTAATGCACGAGTTTGGCGGTCGCAGCGCACGGAAGATACGGAGCTCACCTTGGCCTCCTGGATGCCGATCACGTTGCCGTCGATCTCTTGGCCGGTCATGCCCTCCATTGCTCGGCGACCAACCTCCTCAGTGGTGAAACGTACGAATGCGTAGCCGCGGTTGTCAGTGGATCCACGCTTGCGGGGAATGTAGACGTCACCGACGTCTCCGAAGCTGCTGAACTTCTCACGCAGCAAATCCTCGTTGGTGCCCTGGCTGATGTTGTCCACCTTCAGGGTGAACATTCCCTCGATGTTCGGGGGCTGCTTTCGCTCCTTCTGCTCCGACATGTCGATAGAATGACAATATATTGCATTGTAAGCGGCGGAAGTCGACGATGGAGCCAGCGGCGCAGCTTTGGCGACGGTTAGCAGCCGCGGGAGAGTTGCGAGTGCCGACACCGCAGCCGCGGCCTGTGTCCAAGGTCCGTCCGTCGCGTGTCTCAGCACCCGTTTCGATTTTCGTCGCCTTCGCCGCCGCGTCGTCGTCGTGGACTCCCCTGACGCGCCCATCGACCGTCGAGCGGCGGGCGGCGTCGTTCGGATGCTTCGTCGACCGAATGTGCGACGCGATGCCATCGTACAAGGCACAACTCGATAGAATCACCCGATAGGCATTTGGCGTGTAGTGTGGCATTGAGATGCACCGGGCTGTTCATCCTTTGAAGATGTTTGCGATTGGGGGTCGAACGGCCTCATCGACGCTGACGCGCAAGAGTAGCACAGCTCTTGACCCTGGCCGACGACGCCTTCCAACGTCGCAGCTCATCTTCGACATACTCTTCTACGGCTACTGCTGCCAATCGAAGTTGCTCACGCGCCACCTCCCCGCCTTTGCCCAGCGATACCCTCAATTCCAGCGCTGGGTATTGGAGCCCCTGTTCCGTCACTTGGTCTTTGACAAGTTCGCTGGGGGCGAGACTCTCGACGAGTGCTTTGCTAAGGCCGCCATGCTGCAGGAGCGGTGGGGCAGCGAGACGGCGGCTCTGACGTTCATCGTGGACGAGGCCGCCGAAGACCTCGAGGGCGAAGACGCTTTCGACATCGCTTTGCAGGGAAAGCTGCAGCTGTTTCGCCGCATTGAAGAGTGCAGCGCGAGGGGCCACGTGCGCGTCCCTTTCGTGCCGCTGAAGTGCTCGGCGCTGCTGCCCGGCGAGAGTCTGGAGAGGCTGACGCTCCTCGTCCGAGATCTGCCCGACTCTGGGAACCGGTCCGACGGGTTTGTCCGTCCGAATGAGGCTGATGCAGTGCTGGCGGACGAAGACACCTGCACGTGGGCGGGGCTCGACGTGGCGACGATGGAGGCCCTCATCGACCAGGCAGACGCGCAGCACGTCGCTGAGCGCGGCCAGACGGCGACAGGAGGCCGCTCAGGGCCGCTGAGAAAGGGCATCGCCCGTCTGCACACGATTCTGGCGGACGCTCGTCGCCGAGGCGTCGCAGTGCTGCTCGATGCGGAGCAGAGCGACCGCCAGCCGGCGCTCGACTTGCTCTTTCGACTGCTGGCCCTGACCCACAACCGCTGCGACGAGTCGCCCGTCCTCTACAACACCTACCAGTGCTATTTGCGTCGCGCTGAAACGGCTCTGGCTCGAGATCTGAGCTTCTGTCGCGCGCACAACCTGCGATTTGCGGTGAAGCTGGTGCGCGGCGCGTATTTGCTGACGGAGCAGACGCGCAGCAGCGGCACCGCGACCGGCCCGCCGCCGGTGTGGTCTTCGAAGGCCGACGTAGACCGCAACTACGACACCCTGGCGCACAGACTCCTGGACCTCGTGGCTCAGGGCGATGCGTCGCGGCCGTCGCTTCTGTTCGCCACGCACAACCGCGAGTCCGCCACGCGGCTGTGCGTCCACATGACGCGCGGCCTCGGCCTGCCCGCCAACCACCCCGACGTGCACTTCGCTCAGATCCTCGGCATGGCCGATCTGCTGACCATCGGACTGGCCAACGGTGGGCTGCACGTCACTGGCTCCCCGTCGCACGGCGTCCGCGTCAGCAAGCTGCTGCTGTACGGCGACGTGAGCACGCTTCTGCCGTGGCTACTGCGAAGGTTGCAAGAGAATCAGGTGCGTCGAGACAAGGGAAGCCGTTGGTTGCCCGATGTCGTGTTTTAACCCCCACCCCCGCTGCCTCCGTGTGTGCGTTCACAGGACGGCCTCGGTGCGATGCAGCAGGAGGTGGCGCTCCTTCGCGCGTGTCTTCGCCATCGCTTCTTTCACTAAGGGCGCAGCCGACAGCGACTCTCGTTCAACACAGCTATGTGCGACTGCCTCTACCCCGCGCGACTCGAGGCAGACAGTCGCAGCGGTAGCCGCTGGTGCTACGGGAGGCGGCCCGCGTCGCCGTCGGGGGAGAGGCGTCGCCGTCATCGCGTTGTCGACACGACGACGACGACGAGCCCGGCGGCGTCGCCAGCGTCGCCATCGACGAGCCACGAGCCACGAGTCGCCACTGGCGCAGCGGCCTCGTCGACTTGGGAGCCAGCAGGTTTGAGGGCTCGAGGCTTTGTTTTGGTGGATGTGGGTTGTCATTGTCGAGGTCCCATCGTTGTGTTGAGGCTGTCGCTGTCTCTGTGGGGCAAATTGCGCCGAGCGACTCCAGTGGCACGTCCACCTCATCACCTCTTCAATTCTGCGTAAATAACCAGCTTCCCTCTGCATAATTCCCGACTATGTTCGCATTTGCCTCCACATATGAGTGCGCAGTACAGCAGTTCTGCATTCCATGCTTCTACAAGCTCTTTCCCACCGGCAAAACCAGTTCGGACGTGAAGCTGCCCCCCAATGTACGCCCCGAGCTCTGTCCTCGCAGCTCCGGCGGCGATCAAGCTGCTCCCTTGTATTCGTCAAAGGCCAGAATGCTGACTGTTGGTGATGGGGACCTGTCGTTTTCTCGTAGTCTGGCGCAGCTGGGCTACGCAGAGAAGCTGACCGCCACCACTCACGAGTCTCTGCAGAGCATTCGTAGCACTTACCCCAACGCCGACGAGATCCTCGGCAGCCTTCGCGACAGCGGCGTCACCCTCTTTCACGAGGTCGATGCCACCAATTTCGAAGGGCACTCGGCGCTACGGGAGCGGTCCTTCGACGTCGTCATTTGGAACTTCCCGTGCATCCGCGTGGAGAGGGGCGCCGACGGCCAGGTCTCCGAGTTGGAGATGAACAAGCAGTTGCTTCGCACCTTTTTTCGATCGGTCAAGGGCATTCTTGCGGTTGGAGGTGAGGTCCACGTCGCGCACAAGACGATCGAGCCCTTCTCCTGGTGGGGGCTGTGCGACATCGCACTCGAGGAGGACTTCCAGCTGTTTCGAGAGATCGCCTTCGACCGCTGCAATTTCCCTGGCTACACCAACAGGAAAGTCCTCGACAGGAAGAGTTTTCCTTGTCACGACGCGCGGGTGAGTGCTCCTCCTTCGATGTGGCTGCGTATCTCGCTAACTCTAGTCTGCCCCGTTAACAGTTGTACATCTTCACGCGCGATGCACCGGCGAAGCACAAGAGTCGCCTGTCGAAAAAGGTTAGGCTGGTTGACATGAGCGACACGGAGGTCGTCGCGCAGATCGACGGGGCCGTCCCTCGTTTAGGCAAACAGAAACGCGCTAATCCTGCGGCGCATCAACCCGCAAACCTTCCAGCTTCGCGCAAACGAGAAGCCGACACGGCTTCACAGTCTCTCCCTGTGCATAACAAGAAGATTCGATTTGACGCTTAACGGTCCGTCTTGTCCTTGTATCCTCCCCCGCCGCATTAACTCGCTCGCATCACGCACCAGTGCCCTTTCGCCAATCGCTGTTCTTGTGAACATCTTCATTGTGATTGGAGACATTAACCCTGGTGGAATGACCTGATAGATCCAACTCGATACGCTCAAACGTGCGTCTTGCAAATGCCGTGCCTGCTGACGACACTGCCGACAGGGGGACAAAACGCGATCAGCCACGATAAAAATCGGCTGTCTGAAACAGTGCAACAGTGTTGACTTCCCACCGATGGCTGCGGTGAATGTACGGTGTTGGGCGCGAGCCAACTCGGGCCCCATTATTTACCAAACGGTTTGGTATGTTGAAGACACTCCCGGTAAGCTTATATCCGAGGCTGCTGTATCGACGGTGGACAGGGGCACAGTATTTGGGATGTGGGGACAGTTGGGTTGTTTGTGCTTCTGTGTCGCGGTCCTGTGTCACCACCACCACAGCCGCGTGAGGAAGCCTGAAGCCTGAGCCTGAAGCCTGAACCGTGAGGCGTCCTCGTTCAAACGAACGGCGGCGGTCCAGCGGCCACACTTCAATTGACGGCCCCATCTTATCGAGTCCGCGACAGACGAAGCGGGTTCTGTCTGGGGCGAGGCTGACCATGTCGGGCGACGCTCCTGCCCTGCACAAGCTGACCGAGACCAAGCTCACGACCTTTGCAATTGGACAGGTCAAGAAGAGCCGATTTCAACGAGAGCGCGAAGAGAAGGAGCAGAAGCGGAAGAAGGATGAGGAGGATGCCGCGATTATGTACGAATCCTTCGTGGAGTCATTCGAAAGTGGGCCTCCATCGACGTCGAAGGGTTTGAAAGAGTTCGTTAAGGGTGGTAGAGAGCGATCAAGTGGCGAAGCTCAGCCATTTTCTTCATCATCGAAACCGAAGATGCGACGAGAGCTCGATTTGTTCATGGACGAGGCCCAAGTAAGCCTATTGCAACGTTTTTCGACGTGGGGCAAGTGTTGTAACCCGTGATGTCAAGGATGTTGGCCCCAAGATGCAGCCAGCGAGCGTGTCCTCTTCAAACGTCAAGAAGTCACGACAAATGGACGAATTATTCGACGAAATTAAGAACAAGCACGAAACCCACAACTTCAAGAGCCAAATCGGCCCTGCGCCACGTGGTCCCGTCGAAGAGAGGGGCTCTTTTGACAATGGCGACCCCACCACGACCAATTTATTCGTCGGGAATCTCAATCCGTTGACCACAGGTACGTGTGGTTTCTCGCTGATGCCGTATGCGACGAGGGCTGATGATGGAGATGTTCTTAGAGGAGCACTTGAGCCGGATATTCGGACGCTACGGCTCCATCCTCTCCGTCAAGATCATGTGGCCCAGAAACGACGACGAAAGAGCGCGCGGTAGAAACACCGGCTTTGTAAGCTTCGTGAAGCGACGCGATGCAGAGAGAGCGTTAGCGGAGCTGAAGGACTCGGTGGTGGACGGTCACATTGTTCAGATGGGCTGGGGTAAGGCCGTCAAAGGCGCCGCCTCAACTGCTGGGGCTCCTTCCATCCCGGCTGCGACCCAAGCGACCAGTCAAGCCCCGACGAGCGGCAGCCCGAAGAGCTCTGCCGCTGACGTGATAAACATAGAGCTGCCGACCGATCCGCGGAGGAGATCGTTGATCGATATGGTGGCGAGCTACGTGGCAAGCGATGGCGAGGCCTTCGAGACGGTAAGTACCCCCGCCCAACGGTATAAGGAGACGCCTGTCCGATGAAGAGACCCACCAAATAAACCTTACGATCTATTTTGCCGATCGGAGTCTATGCGCGGCGAGGTTGGTCGCGTGTGCATGATTGACGTCGTCGCGTACGCACGGCGAGGGAAATATTCCTCGCCGTGTGCGGCGAACGCCGATCAACGCAGCGCAGCTGGCCCGCCGCGAAGGTGAAGAGCAAAACGGTGCAGAGGACAAATGCTGGCGTCGCCGACGACCCCTCTCTGTCGTTGTGATGTCGTCTGACGCTGTTGACTGTTGGCATAGGCCGTAAAGCTCCGCGAGGCACAGAACCCCGAGTTCTCGTTTTTGTTCGACACGGCGCCGCATCTGTCCCGCGACGCGCTCTACTATCGCTGGCGAGTCCTCGCCTGCGCCAATGGAGACTGCCGCGCCGGTCCACCATCGGAGCCCTTCGCCTTCGTCGCCTGGCGGGCCGACCGGCTCTACCAGCCGCTTGCGCACGGTGCCGTGTTCAGACCTCCGCTGCTGCCGACCATCTTGAATCGTGGTGCGCCGGCGGACGAAATCGGCGACAGCGCAGAGCGGCGCCAGAAGCGATCTCGGTCGATCGATGTCGACGCAGAGAGCCGCGAGGTCGACGACACCGCCGACATCGGCGAGTGGTCGCGGCCTGCGCGAAAAGGCGGCCGAGACGGATCCAGCCACAAGCGTCGGCGGGGCCGTCGCGATGACGACGAGGACAGCGACGGCAGCCAAAAGGAGCGCTTTGCGAACATGACTGGTGCACAGATTCAGCGCTTCAAAGAAGCGCGGCGCCTCGCGAAGCGCCAGCGCCTTAGCCAGGACGACTACGACGACTGGCTGGACCTTCTCGAGGCGCTGACGCTCTCGCGCAGCAGCATCGCCGAATGCATGGCCTTCGCGTTTGACCACGTCGACTGCTGCGCCGACGTCGTCGCCATTCTCCAGGCGAAGCTGCTGCCGCAGCTGCACCTGGCGCTCGGTGACGCCGAGAGCGTTGCAGTCGACGTCGTTCACCTGTCGCTGCAGCGCCACCTCGCTGAGCCTCTCCGCGAAGCGGTGGCGCGTGGTGTCTGGACGTCGCTCGAAGTGGCCGACGCTTTGGGCGCGATGGAGGCACCTGTCGACGTCGCCAATCGCTGCGGACACCACCCCGCCGTCTACGTCGCGGCGCTGTTCCTGCTGTCCGACCTGCTGCACAACTCGGCATCGCCTTTGCGCCACGCGTCGCACTACAAAACGCAAGTGGAGGCGCTGCTGCCGACCCTGTTCCAGGACCTCGGCTGGGTGCTGCGCGAGGGGCAGCTTGGCCGCATGACGGCGGCGCAGACGAAGGACCGCGTGCTGCGCGTGCTGATGACCTGGGCGGACTGGTCGCTCTTCCCGCCCGTCTTCCTCGAGGGCCTGCGCACCTTCTTCCTGCTGCCCGTGGCTCACGACGTGCAGGCTGCGACGAGCAGCGGCGACTCTGATGATTTCGCAGCGCTGCGGGCGGACGCCGGTCGCCAGTTGATCGCCTATCTCCAACGCGACGCAGAGGCGACGGCCGTGACTACTGACGGCGCATTGCCGACGCGTGCGGTGTGGGCGACAGAGGAGGCGGAGCGGCTGACGAAGGTCGCGAAGGCACACGGGGTGGCCGTGTGCGTGGCGCTGCTTCCACCTAGCGGCGCGAGTGCATCACTGCCGGCGCTGGTCTATCTGGCGGCGCTGCAGGCGAAAGTGAACCTTGTCGCGCAGAAGTTCGCCCTCCCCGCCACCGTTGCGGCTACCGTCGACCTCGGGGGCGGCTCGCCCGTCACCGCGGATGCTCACGCGACGCCGATCGAAGGCACCGCTGTTGTCGCCGGTGATCCGTCGGCCGCAATGCCTCGCGTTAACGAAGACATCGACGGCGTGCCACTGGCGGGCGCGACGATGGCCACCGACGAAGATATCGACGGCGTGCCCCTGACGACGGCGGTTGACGAAGACATCGACGGCGTGCCACTGACGACGGCGGTTGACGAAGACATCGACGGCGTGCCCCTGTCGACGGCGGTTGACGAAGACGTCGACGGCGTGCCCCTGTCGACGGCGGTTGACGAAGACGTCGACGGCGTGCCCCTGTCGACGGCGGTTGACGAAGATGTCGACGGCGTGCCCCTGTCGACGGCGGTTGACGAAGACGTCGACGGGGTTCCGTTGTAGCGGCGAAGACGACGACAGAGGAGGACCCTCCTCGCTGATCTGTACATAGAAGGACCACAGATGTGTATATGTAAATAGAGTTCATTTAGTGTTTGTACATGCTCACTGCCGCGGATTGCCGACGCCCGACGCC